>VDFB02196253.1:0-16037 GCA_007258455.2 Sequoia sempervirens | reverse complement strand
AAGTTGCAGTGTTGACAGGTTAACAGGGTTATGAAGATGCTACGTTCAAAATTTCAGGCCATTCCGAGCTTCAGAGGCGCGAATACAGAGAACTTACTATAAATAGTAGGGCACGTAAGCTGGCGAGGATTATGAAAATTTTGTCTAAGTCTGGAGTCTCGTCCGGCAGGCATGGAAAATGTGCCCATCTCAGCTAGAGGCGTAGAAATTTTTGGAAATGTGAGTTCATCCTGCTGAGGGGTCAAAATGCGCCCAAGGCACCAGAAGTCAAAGGAAGTCAACGAAATTTCATCCTGCTCAGGGGTCCAAATGCGCCCAAGATGAAGGAAGGAAAAGGTTCAGAAAATTTCTAAGTATGAAAAATCCGCCACCCTCATTGAAATGCGCCCATCCTCTCACATCAAAATGCGCCCAACTTGCAAAGAGTCAACAAGGTCAAAGCAAACTCGTCCTCCTTAGGGGGTAAAATGCGCCCAAATCATGCAAGTCAAGACAAAATTTTGGAAGGTGAAGGGTCACCCAAAGATGTTGGAGATTTCATCCTCCACTAGTATGAAAATGCGCCCAACTTGCAAGTTCGTCCTCCTCACCCTCCTAAATGCGCCCAAATGAGCTCACATGAAGACAAAAAACGGAAGTTGAAAAGTCACATGAAGACAAAAAACGGAAGTTGAAAAGTCACATGAAGGCATTTGCAAGTTCGTCCTCCTCCTACAAGGAAATGCGCCCATGTTTGCATGTGAAAGGTAAATACGAGTGGTAAATAAGGTGAAAAATGTTACTTAGTGTGGTGAAAGGTGGTGAAAGCTTAGGCGTCATCCCTCTTCATGTGTAGAATGCGCCCAAGGTGGTGGGCCTTTGTGAAAACCTTGCTAGGCGTGTGAAGGGAGTCATAAGGTGTTAGGAATATTTCCTAAGGCGTTTGGAATGTGTTAGAAAGTTTTTGAAGGTGTTAAGAATAAAACGTTAAGTGTGAAGTATGCGCCAATGTTTGAAGGGTGATATAAGGCGTTGGAAAATATTTCAAGGTGTTGAGAGTTAAAATGAAATGCGCGCCTAGGGAGTAAGGGTGATATAAGGTGATTTTAAAATATCTTGAAGGCGTTGAAATGTTTTGAAGTGTGCTAGGTGCCTCAGTGGAAAGTGAAATATTTTCTAAGTGTTAAAAATTATCTAAGGCGTTGGGCTTTTGAATGAATATTTTCCAAGTGATGAAGTGGAGATAAAATGTGCAAGGCGTGCTGGGAATGAAGTTAATATAAAAATTTTCTAAATGAAGATTCCTCTCCACTGGCAATCAATTTTTTTCTAAGGCAAGATTTCAAAAGTACAAGATGATTTTAAAATATTTTCTAAGGCAAATTTATTTTCCTTGGAAAATATGCCTAGAACTCAGATGATAGAATTTTCCGGAGCACGAGCAACTTTCTCAGTAATGAAGTCAGAGACGATGATAATGCAAGGTGATTCAAATTTTTTTCAAGAGGTCAGAACAACACAAAGTGATCACAGGCGAAGAACGAATTTAAATAATGGAAATAATATTTTTCTAAGGTTCAAAATTCGAAAAAATTAAACGAACCCGTTCGTTGGGTACCCATGAATTCGAGGCATTCTGACGAAAGTTTGCTTCTGGGTACTGAACATTTGTGATGATGAATGGATTTCCAGATCTTTCAAGCTTCGCTGACACTTTTTCAGTGAGGAATTTAATCAGTGCTTGAATTATGAATTTTCCTAAGGGAGAATTTCAAATTTTCTAAGGCAAATTTGAATAAAATGAGTTTTCATAGTGAATTTTCTTCGAACGATGAATCCAAAGGGAATTGCCTAGATAATTTTGATTAAACTCTTCAAAGATGAATTTTCCAGAGCAGATGATGAAGTTAAAAATTCGAATTCAAGTGACAGAGCTCCGGCTGGTGAATTAAAAGAAGATGAATTTAAATTCGAATTTTTCAAAAAGTAATCCAAAACGCCAGTCAAAGTCAAGTTTCTAGAAGAATAATATTCCCGACGACTGGAGACAAGTGTCAGAAACACCAGAGAGGGAAAATTCGAATTCTTGAAGTGGAGTAGTGGAGTTTAATGGCACTGGCTAAAATTAACATCTTCTAGAATTTGAATTTTAGCTATAAAATGAGCAAGTTTTCACTCATTTTCACAACTGAGAAAGGCGAATTTGCTAAGTCTGAGTGGGCTTGAAGAAGTTCGAATTTTGCCAAGGAGTGCAAGTTGCTGAAGGGGCGCACTTGAGAGTTGATTGAAGTTGCTGAGAAAGGTACGCCATTGCTGAGTGGAGAAGTGTTTGCTGAAGATTGAGCTTGCTTGTAAAAGGTACGACTTAAGTGGCTGAAATTTGATTTGCTTGAATTATAGAAGTTTGAAAGAGGTGCGCCATTGCTTGAGAAGTACGACCTTGCTAAGTTGAAGTTTGAAATCTGATTTGCTTAGTTGAAGTTGATGGTTAAGGGACGCCTTGTATTGAGTTGAAATAGTTGAGAAAAGCACGAACTTGCTAGTGTGAGATTGCTGATTGCTGGTTTGAAGTGCAAGTCATAGAAGTTTAAAATTTGCTGATTGCTGAGACGAAGTAGTTGAAGTTGAAATTGCTGATTGCTGATTGAGAAGTAAGGTCATCAGAGTTCACTTAGAAATCTGTTCTAAGTGTCGGAATTTGAACTTATTCAAGAGAAGAAGCTGAGGTTTGCAAACATGAAAGATATTGCAGCTTCTAGAATTCGACTGCAGCCCCTATCATGCCTTATTTTATTAAATTTAATTGCTGATGAACGTTTGTTATGTTGCAGATGGCTGAAGCGAGGACAATCGGAAAGGACAATGGTGCCTCAAGACAAGCTACGATCAAGAAGCTGAGCAAAACGTTCATGCCGGAATCAAAGTTCATTTCGAAATTGGGCAGGTTGACAGACACGAACTTGGGCGCCGTCAACCTGGAGACTCTCAAGAACAAGCTGTTCGGGATTGGAAGTCATCGGGCTTCGGTCACTTCGCACAACATCGTCCGAAGTGGACTATATGCAGCTGCTGGTTTTCCGCCAGCTATTCAGTGTTCGGAGTTGATTATGGAGTGCCTTTAACCGGCACAGAAAGAACACCGGCTCTACCATGCCACCGTGATGGGCTGGCATTCTTGCCAATCTCACTCCCATTGGCTTTGGGATCCCGTGCACAGAACATTGATCTACAAATCCGTGGAGCTTAGCCGATGATGTATGCTTCGCTTTCTCGGTGAAGTGGGCTGATACAATTACCACTCACTCGATGAGCACTGGCCGCTCCGCATCGGTTGCCAAAATGCATCATAAAGCGTAGGACTCTGAAATCGTGGAGTACCGTGATCCTACTCTCGATGCCGAAAGCAGTAGGTGGTTGCCCACAGTCTTACATTTTTGAGCCTTGGATGGTTTATTACATCAACCTGGTGTTAGAGGGCAAGGATTATGTCAATTGGGCTGAGATGATTAGTGATAATATACATGAGCAGCTCCTGAGTTTGCGGAGGACTAAAACGTTTTACATGAGCTCCTATCTCATTTACATGTTGGCACGGATGACGAGGTACAAAGGAATTTCTTACAAGGAACCCATCGGTTGTGGCTCTCACCAGTTCAAAATTCATGAGGCGTGTACGCAGTTGCACCTTTCGAGCACAACTTATTATAAACGTGTCAACGATTCATTCACCATGTACATCACGAGGCTGCTTCAGGAGAGGTTACAGTGCAGAATCTCTAGAAATGCCCAGGAGCCAATTGAGAGGTATGGGTGCTGGTTTATACAATTTCCAAGATTTTCATACATTAGGCTGCAAGGATTTTCTTCATACCCATATAGGCTGCCTAAGTACCCAACAGACAGAATAATAATGCTAGAGATAGCTAGACAGTTACTCGCCTTTGACAAAATCCAGAAGAAAAAGAAGAAAGGAGGGATAGAGTTTCCAATTGTGATGGGCAACTCGGACGAGGTTTGTCCTTCGATACAGGCATGTAGAGAAGCTGAAAGTGAGCTTCAATTTCATCATTTCTCATATCACACAAGTAGACAACACTATGACCCACACCATAACATCAACTGGGTGTTGTCAGAGGAATTCAAACACAAGGCCACCATTGAGGATTACTGGGCTGATGCAATTGATGAGATTGAAGTGAGGAAGAGAATGTTCTCGGCTGCCGATTACTCTGATCAGGGAGTGTGAGGTAGTTCCAGTTCCGGACCAGGTTAATGAGGATATGGATGTAGTCCACCCGGATTATGCAGCAGTTCGAGATACTCCACTTCCGCCTATAGATTGGTCAGAGCCCGAGGTTGCTGATCTTGATACTCTTTCCATCCCAGTTATGACATTCACCAGGGCATGGGTTGACAGGAAAGTAAATAGATTGAAAAGTAGGTCAATTGCCTTGACCTACAACTTAATGGGAGATCACAGGACGCCCACCACAGGAAGAAAGAAGCAGATCACAAGAGGACCAGAGTCCAGAAAGAAAGAAATAATTCAGCCAGAACCTCCACGAGTCACAGTGGCAGTACCTTTGGAGACACGTTCTCCAAGCATACAGGAGGTGTCTTTATTTGTTGATCAGAGGGTTACATTGAATCAGGTGCCGGAGATACAGAGTGATATTCAGCCTCCACGGAGGGAGTCAATTGGCCAGAGTGCCAATGTACCTGTCAGGATTGATCAGCATGATGATGAGGGGACTATTACTGACCCTCAGTTTCAGCAGGAGATAGAGGCGGCCTTGAATGATGGCGATGATGATGATATAGTGTCAGGTAACACTCAGCCACTCGAGGACAATGAGCCTCGCCAGAATGAGGAAGAAGTGGAACAGGTTAGAGAAGTCGAGGCACAGGAGCAGCAGCCCTTCGATATACTATATGAGGTGCCCGATTGGCTTAGAGATAGAATGCGAAGAAGCCCGAGCGAGGAGATTGATCCAGCAGTTGAGATGGAAGAGTTTTTGAACCGGATCAGTGCTCCTCCACCGAAGAAGAAGGCAAGAAAGTTTTCGAAGATCTCCACCGATGAGGATGGCTCTCGTACTCTTCACGTTGCTGTCCCACGAGTCGAGTGTGACCGGAATGAAGCAGCTCCTGAAAACTATGTGGTCACCACTCTTGACTTGGGACGCCCTACTGGTGCACAGATTGTTGAGGAGTGCGATAACCCCTTCCTTGCCCTCAAGGATAGATTGTTCAAAAGAAGGAAAATTATAAGAAGTTGAAACGAGAACACAAGGCGCTAGTTGGATATGCGTTCGCCAGCTTGTCTCTGCTCCCCGGAAGGATGTACCGGGGGTTGATAGAGCCTCCAGCCAGGATATTCCTAGAGAGTCGACGGGCTTAGTAGAGTTGGGGAGGATGGCACAGAGGCAAGTACAAAATGGGTCACGGTTCGTGACCGGAGATGTGAAATTCATGGAGGACCTATCCTTTGCTTTTCAGCCAGGCCTCTTCTATTTTGGCACGGATGGATGCGTGGATCATGCTTAGCGATGCTTCCATCTATCGAGTAAGGTGATCCAAATGGCCTTGAGGTGTTGAGGCATGTGCCATTGCAGCTTGTTGATTGATGGAGGTGCTATTCCGTGCTTAATGACCCATATGATTTCTCCTTGCGGTATTCTTCGCTATCAAGGTATGCGGCTTCTTCGATGTTACGTGCAGATTCAGCCAGGTACACAAGGCTATGGCCAATATTATAGATGGAGTTCAATACTTTCGAGGCCATATTTGCTAGGGCGGTCAACTCGATGAAATAAGTTTGATAATTTGAGGGGTTTGCCGGGTTCCTTCTTCGGGCAGATGTTAAGACCTTTTGTGTTGTGATGACTTCGAGCATCACATTCTCCACTTTGATCCGTAACACTTAACTCATTAGTCGCTGAGAAAATCTTGTAATAGCGTACTCCAGCACTCAAATACAAGTGTTAGAGTTTCATTTGGATTGTGTTCCGCCTATTTCAGTTCATGAGGTTGAGGCCGTACTTGGCAGATTTGTTGAGTTGGCAGTCAGAGAGAAGGCTAATGGGAACACACTACTGGACGAGGATCTTCTAGAAGACTGAGTATGGAGCATTTATTGCATTTGCTATTTTGGGAGTGAGTGGGAATCTTTGATTCATTTAATGTACCACTCCCTATTCTGGCAGTTTTTAGGGTTAGGGCTGAGGTGGCACGATTCTGGCCACTCTATTGATTGTAACCCTAGCCGTCCTTTGGGACTTGGCTAGCTATAAAAGGGGGAGTCCCCCTCATTTGTAATTCATTAGGAGTTAGAACCAGAGTAGACATTGAGAGAGCATTAGCTTTAGAGCTAGATAGTGTAACATTGTAGAGCATTTTTGCATCATTTGGAGAAGAGAGAAAGTTTTCCCTTTGAGAACTTTTGAAGAGATTGTTGTGTAACACATTTTATGATAATAGATCTTTTCATTGATGATGAAATTCGTCTTGTCATGAAATGCTAGCAAGGTTTCTTCTTCCTTTCGTATCCAAGTAGCTTAATTCATGCAAGTAGCTTACTTTGGTGTGTGTTGTTTTATTGAGATAGCTTCGCTTTATTCCATACCACTAGCGGCTTGTTGATGATAAGTCTGCCTTGTGTGGTCAACTGGACATTATCTTGTGTCTAACTTCGGTTGTGGTTTACATACTTATATGCGTTGTCCTGATGGTGTATGTATGTTAATCTATAACTTGAACACCTTTCGCTATCCCCTTTGAAGATTGCACCGATTTTGCTGAGGCTGTCCGACGGAGGCTAGGTGAAATCTGGTTGAAGTCTATCAAAATGAAGCTCCACATATCCTGCATTTAGAATATAATATAAATTTCTTAGGCCCTTTCCCCTTTACTTTCCGTATATTTCTTATTAGTCTTAGGAAAAGATGCACATTGCCAAATCATACACGTAAGAATTCCCCTTCAATATCATACATTAACTGCTGACTGCAAGAAATCTGGACAATTGTGTAAGTCCCCTCGTACGAACACAGCAATACACATCAACCAAACTGGGTCTATTCGCACTTAAGGAACCTTGGAGTTGAACATGCGAACTTTCTCGCAATCTTAGCGCATGGAATACTTTGATCAAGAGAGAACGGAGTAGCCCAAACTATTTTGTTCTTCGGCTGTTTGGTATGGTCACAAAAACCGCATCAACACATCTCCAACCTCATTAGGCTTCTCTTTTGGAGCTTCTTCACCATCACTACTTGCTGATTCGTATTGCTGATCAGACGAATTAGATTTTGATCCATAATCAGAATAGCCCTCCATTTGATGTGCTTTGCCTTTTCCATAGCAGCGGTGAGCCTTAACCCAAGGTTCACGACAAGTGTAGCAAACACCATCTTTTCTAAGCTGCTCTCGAAGCTCTTTTGGAATCTTTGGCAGAAACTTCTTTAGCTGACTTGAAGAATGTTTTTTATCCTTCTTATGACTAAAAGTTTTTGAATGAAACTTTGGCGTTGGGGCAGCCAACTCCATGCTCCTCACTTTCTTGATTGCTTCATCTAAGGTTGGTGGATCAAAGGCTTTGACCCACCTTCAAAGGCTCCATCAATCCTTCAGAAAATAATACCACAAGTCTTCTCTCAGTAATGTTGGGCACCATTACTGACAATGTTTGAAAATCAGCCACATAAGTTTCTAGAGATCCTTGTTGCTTTAGCTGCTCCAATTCTCGAAATCATACTTCAGGATCCTTGGTATCAAACCTTTCAATCAACTTGTTGGTAAATTCTTCACAGGTGTGAATGAGGTTATGGCCAAGAGTGACCAAATCGTGATACCATCATTCGTGGGCAACTCCGTCCAAGTGAAATGTGGCAAATTTAATTGCATCTTCCTTCGGCATTGGTCTAAGTGAAAGATAGTTATCCAATTTCTGCACCCATGACCTGGCTGTACACTTATTACTACCATCAAAATGGTCCAAGGTTATCTTTCCCAAAGCTTGTTGAAAATCAGTTCTAGGCATCATAGGAGGACGATGCTCATTTCTTCAACTGTTTCTCCTACTCCTTTGATTCATGAATTGATCAAAGGTCCAAGCATCTCTCATTACAGGGGGTAGAGAAGCATACTCCATATATGCTTGCCGAGCATCATTTGCAAAAGGAATAACAACCTCCCCTTGTGGTTGTTCCTCCCTTGGAGTGAAGGTAGGGAAGAGAGGTCTAGCGGAAGATCCACTAGTAGTTGCAGTGTGGTGTCCCACAATCCTATCTCTTCTATTTACCTCAGGATTGCTGTTGCTGTTATTTTCATTAACTCCACTGTTTTCACCAGTTTGGTTATTTTGGGGCTGAATGATATTATGTGCTGCTTGCTGATCCAACTTTGACAACAGCTGGGACATCATGTCAATCATTCCGTCAAACTTTTTCTCCATTCTTGCCTCCTTTTCTTCATAAGCTTGCCTAAGACTTTTTGACATGTTTTCAATTGTTTTACCAGCTCCTTCAACTATTTTTCCAGTACCTTCAACTGTTTTTCTAGCACCCTCAACTGTTTTACCAATACCTCTTAAAGCTTCTGAAAATGTTTCCGCCTCTGGAACTGGAGGAAACTGATGCTGAGTTTTGGCCTGACTTCTGGTGAATGGTCTGGTTTTTCTTTCACTCATCTGGCAACTGAATGCTGAATGTCACAGGATGGCAGGGTCTTCTGCTTTGATACCACTATAATATGCCAACCAATTTTTTTCTTGAATTACCACAACACAATCCAACACTACGCCAATGAATTAGCGTTAGCCTCAAAATAGAACCAAATGAAATACTCTCAATGCCAAGAATGTGCACACAAGATCCTTTGAAGGCGAGGTGCTAACATATGGCAGAGGGACATAATTATTATTGAAAGTAAATACAACTGAAAACAGAGAGAGGTGGTAATCCAGCCATGAGAGAAATCCACTCAACCACTCAAACAGTTGGGGGAGAAAACAACACTACTCAAACTAATTCCTCCACTGTGGTGGGCATCCACTTAACAGTGGGTGATGAAATGTAAATACAAATTAAATTCCTCTACACTGGCGATAAACCATCTAGGGGTTATAGTATTTGCATTAGAAAATCACAAGTAAATGCAGTAAATAAATGGTTGGATTAGTACTACTAATTCTCAACTTTACAATTAATGAAATTGCAAATTTCAAGTGTTACAATAGAAGAATGAATGCAAATATGTGAAGGATGGATCTATCAAGTTTATATAACTCTCAAAGACTGAAATTGAAGCCAAATTATGAACTTATTGAACTCTGATAACAAAACCAACAAACTGAAACTATAAACCAGCAACTGTAAAAATCAATGAAATGCTCAAAACTCTCCAAATATACCTCCAAATGATGCGAAATGAATTGCAGGAGTTTCCTGAGGTGTAGGCGTCCAATCTCCAACCCACAAACGACATCAAAGATCAGTGAATGAAGAGGCACAAATTCCAAGGCACTTCCAACATGGTACGACCTTCATGAGGGGCGATTTTCTTCTTAAAAATCAGAAACATCAAAATAAAATCTGCAAACTTCAAGGAAGGGTCGCCTCAAGCATATAATCACTTTGATCCAATACCCATAACCAAATTGAATTCACAAAAAGAGCTGCAAGTAAAATTGACTTTCCAGCCAAGTTGAACCAGCAAACCAAAATCTGATAAAGACTCCAAAATTCTTCAACAATTAAGCTCCATCTGCTAGTCTGAATGAGAAGCAGCAATAAGACTAGCTAGGTGTTGTCTTTCAAACACGAAATTGGTTGGAAGCTAGGAGGTAAGCATCCCTTGAAGCAAAATCAATAGTCATTTTGACAACATAACAATAACATAAACATTGGATGCCAAATGCTGGAGCAAAACTTCATTTTTATAGAAAAGGAGATGACCCTTCAAATTCCAAACCAGGGACGCCAAAAGCCATTTGCAATATTCTCAAATTCAAAAATATAAAAATCTCCTTCAAAGAGGTGTCGAACTTCAAGGCATTAAAAACTTTATAAAATATTTAATTTCTCCTTTATGAAGGCGTCCCCCCTTCATGGCCACCTTTTAAACACAACTTAAAGTTGATGAATTAGGCCAAGGGGTCAATTTGAATTTAAAACAATAATGCCTTGAAATATATTATTTCACCACAAAATGCTTTTAAAAGGCCAAAAATCAAACCCAAGCAACTGCTCCAACTGAAAATGAATTACTGAAGAGCTGACAACTGATCACTGCCAGAAATAGTATTTACTAAAAATAGTAAATACCTAGAAATGCCACAAAACCTCTAAGAAAGGAAACCCTAATTTGACCCCAACGAGCCTACGAGCCTTCGAAATAGGATGATGAGCAACTGAGCTGATCACTGATGAGAAGGGGACATTAGATCCTCTATGGCCCCTAATGGGCGTGTGATTCATCTTGAGCTCTAAATAATCCCGCATTGACATGTCATGTTGAAAACCGGGCTCTGCAGCTAACCAATCCTTTTTGAATCTTCCCTGTTGCTCAACTAAGGAGAGTTCTACTAATGCTACTGTTCTTGGTGGAGAGTTAGGCATATTAAGTCTTGTCATGGCTCTCTCATGCTGACTATCAACTCTGTGTTGCCCAACTCCATTGCCCTGTCCCATTTTGTCCATCTTATGTATTAGCTGTGCCATGCGCTAATTGGTTTCTTGTGTCAGTTGAGATGTTTTATCCTGTTCCCTAACCAATGTTTCCAGTATTTGCAACATACGATCACCCATGGTTTAATCTTGTATCTGCTTTCACAGTCTCTAATGTACAATTTTTTGGAAACACCCACTGGCAGGTAGGATGATTTAGCTTTGATACCACTGTAATGACTCCCCCCAAAATTCTTTTTTTTTTTTGTTTTCTTGTTTTCCTAATGAGAAGTGTTTGCTGATGCTTGTTTGGTTTTTAAATGCCTTTCATTGATTTCAAGCATGCATGATATAAAGAGAACATAAAGTGCAGGAAATATAGATAATCTTACTTTCAATCATAGTAACGAGACTCGGACTCGGCTCGGGTGACTTGACTCGGGACTCGGGACTCAGTGCCTGGACTCGACGCAGACTCGGCACAGACTTGGCAAAATGAAAAAACCCTAGAATTTTAGAGATTTTTAAGGATTTAAAACTTGTTTGAAGCACCCTTTATTGAATAAACCTTAAAGACAAAATAACATGATCAAATAGAAGCAAATTTGATCACATACAAAAGTATTCATTGATCACATAAGCATAAAGTACACAAATTGTAGCTAAGCTACTGAAGGAAATAGCACACTTAGATATATAAATATAGTCAAATGTATACAAAACTCATGGAATATGAAATCCATGACATCAAATGTTCCAAACAAATATGAAATATTAAAACAATAACTACAAGTCTATGGCTCAGAGGAGTTTGCATCCTTCCTACGAAGGCATCTAAGGTGGGTCCTAGATGATGTAGCAACTATAGCCATAGTCTCTGCTTGTGACTCCATGCCACCCTCACCAACATTAGTTGTGTATGTGTTTGCTCATGCTTTAGCCTCCTCCTCTGCCATGGCTATAGCCTCAGCCTCTCTATCTGCCCAGTCAACCCAATCAAGGTCCTCGTCACTAACACAAGTATACATCGATTATATAAGTATAAACACAAATTGTAGTTGAGCTGTTCAAGGAAATAGCACACTTAGATATATAGTCAAAGATTCAAATGTATACAAAAAATATCGAATATGAAATCCATGACATCAAATGTTCCAAACAAATATGAAATATCAAAAGATTCAAAACGATAACTAGAATTCTATGGCTCAAAGGAGCCTACATCCTTCCTACGAATGTGTCTAAGATAGGTCATGGATGATGCAACAACCATAATATCAAGTATTAGGGCAATTGCCCTAATGGGGTTGAGGGGCAGTGCCCTTTGTGGGGTTCTAGGTGTAGTGCCTCTAGTGGGGTTGAGGGGCAGCGCCCCTCGCGGGGGTTTGGGGGCAGCACCTCTAGCAAGGTCGAGGGACAGTGCCCCTTGTGGGGGTCTGGGGGCAGCGCCCACAGCGGGGTCGAGGGGCAGCGCCCCTCACGGGGTCTTGGGGTAGTGCTCTGGGCGCGCTCCTTGTCGCGATACAGGGTGGGGTTGAGGGGTGGAGCCCCTGCCACCAAGCCCAAATTAAGACCTCCAAAACCATACAAACCTTCATGGTGTACATCATTTTGCATTCACAATAAGTTAAAAAAAAGACAAGTTTTAACTTTAAATTTCAAGTAATTTTTTGCACTTTTCAAACCCTTCCTGTTGCGGAGTCCTGCCGACAAGACTCTCCTGGACTCAGCGAGTCTGGCGAGTTTGGCGAGTCCACCAAACTCGGCGAGTCCAGCCAAGACTCGGCAGGACTCGGCCGAGTCCGAGTTCGAGGCCCTAGGACTCGGCTAGGGTGACTCAACTCGGGACTCGCCGAGTCCTGGCAAGTCCTGGCGAGTCTTGTTACACTGCTTTCAATTTTGATGAATTTTCAAAATGTAATTCAATGATAATGAACAAAAGTCTGACCTTTACAATGTATATCATAATTAGTAAATTTCGTATCAGACCTGGATGTAGAGCTCAAACAGCAATTTAGAGACTCCAAACTTTCAATAACTTTCACCAATGAGTTTGACCAGCGAACCCCTTGTAATCTCAGTGCGAATGGCTAACGTTTCAGTCCCAACAATGGCATAAACAGCCCATACAGTAGTAGGCCTAAAATTCTGGAAGTCGCCCCAACAGGTTAGAAACGAGGGCTTATCAATGAACCCAACCTCTTGCAATCCAACGTCCAATATTATGGAAAGGGTCCCCTTTCAACCAAGCGTTCATGTCCTAACATGCAGCAAAGACCAGACTCCAGACACCAGCTCCGGGCGTCTAAAACTCAGTCAAGAAACAATAAAAAACCCTGCCTCCAAAGGCTGTCCCATCCTCAAGGGCGATCTGCCTTAGAAAATAATATCTCCCACCAAAAAATCTGAACCAATACTTGTTGGAATCGTTGCTTAAAGAGCCTTCAGTTCATCAAATATCCATTTGAATCCAAAAATCCTTCTGAAAGTTACAAGTAAAAATGTGAGTTCCAGGTGATAGTGCCCAATGTCCAGAAATTGATGAAACTCCACCTAAGAGATCTGAATCCTTCTCCAAATTCGTTCTCAAATGATAGCAAGCGAAAACCAAAGATTTCTCCTCAAAACGTATCCAAAATTTGAATCATAAATCCATAAATCTGCAACTTGAAGCACATTTGAAGCTCCTGAAATGAAGCCTCCAAATTCCTTCCTGATACGGTCTTTCACGCAAGGGGAAGGTGTCCTTGCAAAGGTTTTCGTCTCAACAAGTCAAAACCAAGCCAGAGCCAAGCTCCCAGCCAGTTCTCCAAACAAAACTCCAATCCATAAGCTCAAATGGCACCCAAATGAGAGTATATAAGTTGCAATACCAATTAGGGCAAAACCCACGGCAACTTCATGAAGCTTTGATTTTTTTAAATTAACTTTTAAATCTCCCTTCCACTTGAGCGCCAAGGTATGCCACCTTAAAAAGATTTAACTTTAAAATCTTACTTCAACTTTAGCCTTTATTTTATTTAAAAATTAACTCTTTCCTCAACATAGGCGTCCAACCTCTTATGCAATAATAAATACTCTAAAGGCTTTTAAAAACAACTTAAGTTGATGGTACTAGGCGCCATGGTACTTTTTATGTCCCCTCAGGACCCTCAATGATTAAATATAAAGTTACTAAATTAAAGTCCACCTTTCGGAGCTTAAATCAAATATTAAAGTGATTTAGCTTTAGTAACATTATATCAACTGAATTGTGCTGCTGTGACCGCCTCTTTGTGACCCATTGACCCAAATTGACTTACTATTTTTGTGAGTCTTAAAATATTAAATAATGCCGAAGCTTGAGAGTAGTTGAGGCACTTTCGAGATGGCTCTTCGAAGACCAAAACATTGCACTAGAACTCGTGTTAAGAAAGACACTAAAAATAGTAAGTGTGCCTGAATCAACCCGACTGAAAGAGGACATCGTAAAAATGGGGACATTACAAGTAAGTCAGATATACAAATAAACATCACTCACAAAGCACAAAGAAGTAAACAAGACTCCTGAAGCCTATGGATGACTTATCAAGACCAACATAACTGACTTGGTTTCTCCCAAACTATAATGACATGTGTGTATGCTCAGATAGTTAACATTACCGGTTAAACGACCAAGCCCCTCTCCCAAGTGATATTTCCCCTCTGCTTGGAGGAATGCTTCACATATCTGCATCCACTGACATAAACTCACGACAGTCATATGTTCACAATAATAGCAGTATATATAAACATCACAAGATAAATCAACATGATTCATTAACCTCCTTATGTAGTATTTCACCATGAATAACATCAATTGAAACAACATAAAATGAGACAACCATTAAATGTAAAACACTCATATTGATAACAAGGTGCAACATATCTTATTGATTCACAAAATTCTCTTTTACAATCATTTATTCCCTATGCAATACTAATATCTTAGTAGCTATACAATCGGGGTGTACCAATTTTGTGGTTTCAAAATTTGAAAAAGTCATTTTTTTCTAATCACAGAGTTACTAGTTTGAATTTTCTAGTCTAGCTCGATCCTTTTCAAGCTAGCATTTAGCATTTTAAAATAAAATTTGTTTCAAGCTTGTATGCCTGTTTGGTTAATTTATATTTAATTAAGCAAATCAGCAACAAGGATGAGTATGCATAAATACATTGAGAACAAAGAGTTTGTCTTTATGAGTTGTATCTACCACAACTCAATCAGTTGGTGGAGGATGATGTTTAATTGTTGTTTAATGTGATAATAAACAAGAAGATAATCATATCATGGTTGTACCTTTTAAGCTTTGACATTGGTTGTTATTTTTGTTGATTTTTAATGACAAAGTCTACAGTAGTTTACTGTAGATAATTCTTTGGCAATATTACTTTGCACAACATCCTGATGTTTATCTTTTGAAGTTTCATAACTAAATTGATTAACATACTTAATTGGAAATTTTCAGACTAAATCCCTAACATCTAGAGGTTTCTTTGTTTAATTTGTTCTGTAGTTGACTTACGTAGATTGTGATAAGCCTTTACATTATTAGAATTTCCATTGATCTTTCCATCTCTTGATTAGGATTATAATTATACTTTCTACAACCATACTATTAATTGTACTCTATATAACTCTTTACAAATTTTTTTGAAGCTAGCATTTTTAATCTCTTTCTATTGTGCAATTATACTTCCAATCTACTTGTAGGAACTGTTGTGACCCTTTTCACACATCGCCCCATTGCAAATGGGGACCCCCTAATTTTTGCTTCGTTTGGGTCTTTTGGCTTGATTTTGGGTTGGTTTTCCTGTTGTCTCTCTATTGTTCTGTCTGTCTTTCCGGGGATGTGCCCGTCTGAATTGAAATTTTGGCTAAGTCTGAGAAATTAGGGTTTGCTTTCTTCATGCCAAGTTGAGGTTGATTCGGGTAAGCAAATTGAAGTCTGAGCTTGACACTGCATCCAGAACACTTCAAGCAATTTGCCTTCGAATTTTGAGCATAATCTGACCACTTGCTATTTTTAGTAGTTCGGGCTTCGGAAGCTATTTTTAGGTTTTGCATGTGTGCTTTTTCAATACATGTCTGAAGAATCTCTCTGGGTTTTTCGAGACCTTCGCGATGATATAACATGCAAGATGAGGTGATAACTTTTAGCAGTGCTGCCTTTGGAGGCTGTTTTTAGGGTTTGCATGTTGGAGTCTTCAGCGCATGTCTGGATATTCTTTGTGGGTTTTTCAGAAGCTTCGTAGTGATATAACATGCAAGCAGGGACTTGGACCTTGTAGTAGTGTTGCTTTCGGAGGCTGTTTTTAGGGTTTGCATGCAGGGTTTTTTGATGCATGTTAGGTTATTCTTTATGGGTTTTT
>VDFB02196252.1:0-29172 GCA_007258455.2 Sequoia sempervirens | reverse complement strand
AAAATAGAATTAATGAATTTAATAATTCATTTAATTCAAGATTCGATATTTGAAGAATAATTAAATAAATAAGATTTATTTAATTAAATGATGAAGGGGATTTAAATGAATAATTAAATAAAGAATTTATTTAATTATAGTTGAAATATGATAAAGAGTAAATTAAATAATGATTTATTTAATTTAACAAGAAGAAGGTTAATTAGTAACATAATTAAATAACAAGCGTTTATTTAATTAATTAGATAGAATAAAGAGAAGTGAATTAATTAAATAATTGAGATTATTTAATTAATAGAAGAATTAATAGAAGATGAATTAATGTTAAGATAAATAATTAAATAATTGACATTATTTAATCATGACCATGAATAAGTAATTATGGAAGAATATGTAGTCGCAGGCTTAAACCAGATTTCGGTGTCTACATTTGCCCCTCTTTGATACAATGTCGTTTAGGCGTTGTGTCAAAGAAAATCGATGGAAATATGCCCCAGTCAAGCTCCGGAGTAGAAGATTAGAACAGGTGAAGGTATGCCCCCTCGGAAAAATTGACAAATTTCGGAAATGTTCAGGAAAATTTGGAAATGCGCCCGATTAGTTCAAAAGATAGGCAGAAACGCAATGCAGTTGACGGAATGAGGTTCGGACATGGGAGGGACGGGTACGGGATGATAGAAAATGGAAGTTTACACGGCCAGTAGGAAGAAAATGCCACCTAAGCCCTAGGTATATATTGGAATTGGGGTGAAAAACTATTCATTTGCACCCACCCAGCTTAGAGATTTCAAAATTTGGTCTGACTTTCAGCGAGGATGTCTCCAGTTCCAGCCACCCATCATCGTGCCTACAGGATCAGGACGTTCCAGAGACCAGCCGGCGTGGACCCCCCGGTATGTACTTAAAACTTGTCTTTTGAAAATTTTTAATTTGTGCGTATTTTAAGGTATTTATTGCATTTTTATTTGTGCATCACATTTTAATTTGCACCGCATCTGTATGCGCGAATGACGCATCTGCTTGCGAAAAGCCACATTTGCATTTTAACGCCGACTGGTTAGGCTTAGTTTAGAAAAGAGCCGCATGTGTTTATTTTGTAACGCATTTGATATTTGTGATGCGCATTTGAAATTTTGCCACGCATGTGCATTTTATTATACGCATTTGTTTATTTTGATACGCATGTGATTGTTTGAAACGCATATGCATATTTATAGCCGTATTTGCTTATTTAGAAACGCATTTGAGATTATGCAACGCAAATGTTAATTTTAGCACGCATTTGATAATAATTAACCGCATTTGATTAATAATGACGCACTTGTAATTTTTGGACCGCATTTGTAGAAAAGCGACGCATGTGTTAAAAAAATGACGCATTTGCAAAAGAACGACGCATTTGCTTTTTATGTTAAAACAGCCATTTTTTACTAGGATAGATGATTCAAGCTGACATGAGGCATGTTGTTGCAGGTTGTTCTTGACCCTATCTACACACGTGAGTCGAGACCCACGACGTTTCGATTTATAGACAGCCTACGGCCGGCCGAGCGATGGACTCTATGGCATTTGGGTTTGTTGCACGTGACCGATATGCCCTAGATTAGGGAAAATCGGGGTTTACTGACAGCACTTTGCGAGTGGTGGCACTCAGAGACGTCTTCCTTCCACCTTCCGACTAGAGAGGCCATGGTGACTTTGGAGGATGTGTATAGGATTTTGAGGCTATCGATTAGAGGGACATGGGTGGTCTATGATACCCAGAGGGGTATAGCTGAGATGTGTAGGTATTACCCCCACGCTGATGTTAGACAGCTAGGGGTGGATGATTATGAGATTAGATGGCGGGTATTGGCCCAGAGATATAGACAGTTAGACTATCTAGTAGCGACACTGATAGGTGGTATTGTACTGCCTGATCGTCGAGGTCATGGATTCCCTATAGGATGGGGAGAGATGTTAGTGGGCATGGTTGAGCACCGAGTCGTATATACTTGGGGTTCGTGTGTGTTGGGGATGCTATACTTCCACCTTCATGACATTGCCTATAGAGAGGCGCAGTTGATGAGCTGCGGTACCACGCTGCTGATGGTATGGGCGTGGGAGCACATCGCTATATTTAGACTACCGATTATAGTTGATGTACCTCATGGAGCGCCATATGCATTCTGTTATGTAGGGGCCACTACTCAGCACCATATTGGGGACACTGGTTATTTCAGACATGCGATAGATCTGATGCAAGAGTTCACATGGAGACCGTACCTAGGCTGTGAGGTATGGTCAGATGAGGACGAGCACTTGCCATATTGTAGACACACACAGTATCTAATGGGATGGACAGTCTCCCACATGCATATTATAGAGCGACAGTTGCCAGATCGGGTACTGAGACAGTACAGAGAGGTATAGGATGTGCCTCGAGGGAGAGCAGAGTTTGCACGGTCATCACGAGAGGTCCTGCTGTGGGGGCCAGAGATTCCAGTCGCCACTGCAAAGGCAGACATTGATGGATTACAGGCGCAGCCATGGGGATGGAGGGGTGGACCAGTAGATCCAGGGACGACCCCAGCTTATGATCAGTGGTGGGCATTGCACAGGCCGATTCCCTTGACAGATCTAGGGCAGCCAGCACCGGTAGAGCGGTGTGTTAGAGGTCCCAGAGGCAGACACGGCAGAGGAGGTGGTCGAGGAGGCAGAGGAGGCCGAGGTGATGGTGGGGATGATGGTAGAGGTGGCCGACGCGGAGGAAGGAGAGGGAGGCGTGGTCGACGGGGACAAGGAGTAGCCTTGTCACCAATCCAAGAGGAGAGGGGAGGAGAGGAGGATGTGGCCATGCTAGATGTGGCCAGAGGTGGCAAGGAGGAGCAGCCAGCTGAGGCAGTTATCCCAGACATCCCTAACATCCTAGCAGAGGCAGAGGTAGGTGCCGAGGAGGTAGTTGCAGAGGAGGCCGTTGGAGAGGAGGCAGTGGGAGAGGAGGCAGAGATTGATGCCCTTGGATTGCTAGGCGCCTACTAGGAGGATGATGATGGAGAGGATGATCACGAGAGAGAGATTAAGGATCAGATCCTAGAGGAGTTGGATGAGGAGGAGGATGGGAGAGACAGGGTCCGTCAGGATGATACAGAGGCAGAGGTGCCTGAAACTGATGTTTTACGAGCCCAGGTTGCCTCCTTGGAGGAGTAGATGAGGGTGTTGATGGCAGAGAGAGATGCCTACAGGGTAGAGAGAGACAGAGCCTTGATGGAGAGAGATCAGGCTATAGTCTGGCGGTAGGAGACTGAGCAGAGATTTACAGAGCTCAGGACATTATGTACAGGACCGTCAGCAGCATTTTCCAGAGAGTTGGTCAGAGCTGGCGAGAGGGAGAGATACTACCGAGACTTGTATGAGGCAGAGGTTCCCTTAGAGAGATGGGCTCCCAGCTTTTCAGTAGCACAGAGTAGTAGGTCTCAGACCAGGACCCACACACAGACAGTGAGCACAGAGGGAGTGGATCAGCCACGCAGAGCAGGGCCCTACGACAAACCTCCCATAGCTCTGAGATCAGCAGGTTCCCAGCATCAGTCTCCTACACACTCTCGACATGATGGCAGTGGCAGTTCAGGATAGAGATACAGTTTTGAGGTCCATTTGAGACATTGTATTTTGATCTGATAGCCTGCGAGCTTCCATGTACTTATGATACATTATGACATTGTGATGTGACACATATGAGCTATATGTATATATGATTTTGGCGGTGATTCTTATGATATGCATTGTCTATTTATTGATTATGCAGTCTTGATTTATACATGTGATGTTTATATGATATGCCTATGTGATGGATGGTTGTATGTACTTTATGTTGTTTATGCAACTAATGCGATAAATATTATTCTATATGACATATAATTCTATATGATTATGAGATGCAATGTGATGTTATATGTATAATGACATGTGATGCTATACAAATGTAATATGATGTATGTATTTACAGTTTATTGCTTATGATATGCAATGTTAAATGATGATTATTGTCTATTATGCCATGATAATCTAAATGTGACATATGCCTATATATATGTATGTTTCTAATATGTATGTTGATGCAGGATGATGTATACCATTTTGTGTCACAGGACTCTGTCATAATGCAAGAAAGAAGAATTGTTAATGCAGAATGGAAGATCGACAAAGAATGAAAAGACAGAAGATAAATGTTAGTGTTAGGAATCTTCAATATTTTACCATATCACAAAAGGTATTGCACTTTATCATCATTGGGCAGGACTAATACAAATGGAGACAAACACCAGGATATGACATAAATCAAGGTGTGCAAGGTCATCCACTTGCCAATAACAGATAGTCACAGACAAGGTTTGTCATGAACTCATACTAAGGACACAAGTTGCCCTAGTCTTTTTGTTAAGACAAACCACAGACAGCAAACAAAAGGAAAAAGATGGGTCATGAGACGTCATCGCTCCTCTAAATCCTTCATGGGACATCCTTGAGGAAACTAGTAACATGACTCAAAATCAAATTGAAAAGACAGTCGACAAACAGCAGTCAAAGAAAATAGAATTTGATACGTCGTTGCTTCTCTAAATCCTTCATGGGACATCATTGAGAAAGCTAGTAACATGAATCCTAGTCATCAATTCAAGATAAATGATAAGATAAATAAGCCATAAAGTCAAAAAGCCAGTAAATTTTTTTCCAAAACATGATTTGTTTGTTTGATTTGTTTGATTGATAGAGCCTGATTGCAGGAGATACACATACCGAATAAGACTGTGAGTCTGGTTTCGATGTTATGACTATCTGTATAAGGCATGACAAAGCCTGGTTTCAGAAAGACATGTATCGTATAAGACGTTGAGTCAAATGCCGTTGATGTGATAACCTGTGTAAGGCTACGTTTGATTGTTTTGACCTTGTCGATTATGCAGGAAGGACTCATCCTGAATAAGATATAGGTTGATTGTTTTGATAACAACTGTTTCCAAGAAGGACACATCCTGTAGCAGACGATTGGTTGATCTGTTTGAATTGTTTTGTTTGGAAAGTTGTTTGATATGACTCAGAGACATTGCTGACTTGTTCACCAGATTGATGCATGACTTGATATGATATACAGACAATTGACTGTGTGTGACGACAAACCCTAAAGGAATGACCTAGTGTGGCCTCGGGGGCTCATCGTGTGATGGCCTTGCCTATGTTGTACACACAGAGACCTCGTAGTTCGACTTGATGGTGACCGACAAGACTGACTACAAACAAAAGACGTGTGTGAAAGTGAATGTGACGAACCCTAATGGACTGACCTAGTGCGGCCTCAGGGGCTCATCGTGTGATGGCCTTGCCTACGTTATACACGTAGAGACCTCGTAGTTCGACTTGACCAATGACCTTGTCATATAGACATATGGATTGACGCATGACTTTATACATACAAACCTAAACGGACTGACCTAATGCCTCGGGGGCACATTGGCAAATGGCCTTGCCTACGTCTAGTCACAGAGGCAACGTAGTTCGACATGACGACAAAGACTAACAAGTGCGACTGACTCTGACTCTATTTTTGGATTTTTTTGAAGTTTTTCAATGTTTTTGTGTTTTCTCAGGTCATTTTGCGATGTTTTTGGATTTTCATGGTTTTACGTCTTCAACATAGCCAATGTAAGAACCAATGTGACGCAGGTCAAGTGTCTGCCCCCAGTCGAGTATAAGACCAACTGACTATGAATAGAGTGAGATGGGGGATATGAAATGCTCTCGATGTCAATCGTTCCAAGCTATGGAAAAGACTACCACTTATTAGGACTGATATATACAAGTGATGGACATAAAAGGTAAAAGATATATACAGGATAGTGGACTAAGTACACAAATGTGGGCTATGTACAGGGATAAGGGACTATGTATAATGAAGTGTGCTATGTACAGGGTAGCGGACTATGTACAAGATAGATTAGAATAATAGTAGACAAAGGAGTAGAGTTGAGTACACATAGCGCCTGTTTGCCAGGTTTTCACCATGGTACCTATCCAAAGCGCCACCGAAGTGGTTTTCACCATTGGACGATGGATTTGTCTTTAATATTTTCCATATTAACTAAATTTTTTTTTGGTGTTACCAAGACGCCTGTTTGCCAGGTTTTCACCTTGATAACGATTTTTTTTTATTTTCTAATTTTTTTTGTATTTTTGCTAAATAAGACAAAGGCTCCCAGAAGCTATGCGTAGAACTTCTTCAGATGCATACTATTGATTGGTGAGGACAATGGTTCACCTTCAGGAGTAGAGAGTTGATACGCTCCTGATCCAAAAGCTTCCGTAACAACATAAGGTCCCAACCAATTAGGTTCAAACTTTCCTGGTTTGTCTCTTTCTGCTTGATTCTTTGGGTTCTCCATTAAAACCAGGTCACCAATGTCAAAATTTTTGTTTAAGACCCTCCTGTTATAGCTACGGTGAAGGCGATTCTGATATGCTTAGAGATGGTCTAGTGCCTTTTGTCTTCGCTCATCCAGGAATTCTAGTTCATGGAGTCTCGACACTTGATACTCTTCATCATCAATGTGGCCTTTCAGGGATACCCTTAGGGAAGGAATCTCGACCTCAATAGGCAAAATGGCTTTAGATCCAAAGACAAGTGAGTATGGGGTAGCACCAGTGGGAGTATGGATACTTGTACGATAAGCCCATAAGGCAGGGTTAAGCTGTAAATGCCAGTCACGACCAGCATCATTGACAGTCTTCTTGAGGATTCTAATGATGGTCTTGTTAGACGCCTCCGCTTGGCCATTACCTTGTGGGTAGTATGGAGTAGAGAAGTGATGTTGAATATGAAATTGATCACACAAGTGACAGACTTCTTGGTTCTTAAATGGACGGCCATTATCAGTGATTATGGACTGAAGGACACCATACCGACAAATGATATAGTTCAAGATGAATCTAGAAATCTGTGTGCCAGTAATGTATGTCATAGGAATGGCTTCAATCCACTTCGTAAAGTACTCAGTGGCAGTGATAATGAACTTGTGTCCATTTGATGATGTAGGGTGGATTTTACCTATGAGGTCGAGTCCCCATTGGGCAAAGGGCCATGGTGACGTGATAGGACGGAGCTCCTGTGCTGGGGCATGTATCAAATCTCCATGAACTTGGCATTGGCGACATTTTGTTACAAAGACATATGAGTCTTTTTCCATAGTAGGCCAATAGTAACCCAGTCTCATAATCTTTTTGGCTAAGGTTGGACTGCTAGAATGGGAACCACATATACCCTCATGCACCCCACGCAAGGTTGCTTGTGCTTCAGTAGAATCAAGACATCTCAACAGGGTATTATCTAAGGCGCGTCTATATAAGGTGTCTCCGACGATGGTGTATTTGGCTGACTTGCGAAGGAATGTCCTACGTTGGTTATTGGATAGGCCAATGGGGATGACTTCGGCATGAAGGTAATCATAGATTTCTTTGTACCATGGGGAATCAAGACCAAAAATGTCACACACCATTTCAGAATCTGGGATATCGTAGGTGGGGACCAAAAGCTGTTCGACCAAGAACTCAAACTTAGGCACATTGTTAGGAATGTCAAGGAGTGAGGCAATTGTAGCCATAGCGTCTACTACTTTGTTTAAAACATGAGGTATCTGATGAAACTTGACTTTGTCAAAGTACTCTTTAAAACTATCAGCCATGCGCTTGTACGGAGCAAGCTTCTCATCCTTAGTCTCATAATCATCATTTACCTGTCTTATTACTAGTTGAGAATCACCATATACCTGTAGGTTCTTGATTTTCCACTTGACTACCATGCGTAAACCTGTCACTAAAGCTTCATATTCCACCATGTTGTTAGTGCATGGAAATGCAATCTTAAATGATGTAGGGATGGAATCACCCTGTGGTGTGATAAACAATATCCCAGCCCCTAAACCATGATTTGTATGTGAGCCATCAAAGTACAGTTTCCATGTTATGTTTGTGTCAAAAGTGAATATGAACTCATCAAGAAAGTCTGCCACTAATGGGTGATCTGCATGTATTGGTGCGTCAGCTAATTGATCAGCAATGACCTGTCCTTTAATAGCCTTTCTTTCTACATACCGGATATCATACTCACTAAGTATCATAACCCACTTAGCCAGACGTCCTGTTAATGCTGCCTTACTGAGAAGATATTTCAGAGGATCTATTTTAGCAATCAACATTGTTTAATGGTTTAGCATGTAGTGCCTCAGTTTTTGGGTAGAAAATACTACTACAAGACAGGCACGTTCAATGTTACTATAGTTAAGCTCATAACCAACCAAAGTCTGACTGATATAATAGACTGCCCGTTCATGACCTTCATCGTCATTCTATGCAAGCAATGCTCCAAGTGATGAATGGGTTGCTGTGATATAAAGAATCAATGGTCTTCTTTCAACAGGTGGCATTAAGATAGGTGGTGTAAGTAAATATTCCTTAATCAATTGAAAAGCCTCTTCACACTTAGTTGTCCATGCAAATGGTACTCCTTTCTGAAGAAGATGTTGAAAAGGATGTGTCTTGTCTGCTAGCTGCACTATAAACCTTCTGATAGATTGCAACCTTCCCTGTAATGTCCTTAGTTGACTGAGATTGTTGGGTGGTGGCATGTCCATGATTGCTTTCACCTTAGCCGGATCCACTTCAATACCTCGTCTTGAAATGATATAACCTAACAGCTTTCCTGACTTGACTCCAAACACACATTTCTTTGGGTTGAGTCTCACATTATACTTCTCCAGTCTTTGAAATACCTTGTCTAAAACCTATAAATGTTCTGCCCTTGTCTTGGATTTTACAATAAGGTCATCGACATAATCCTCCATACAAGTGTGTACTAGATCATGAAAGATAGTAGTCATGGCACGTTGATAGGTTGCTCCTACATTTTTGAGTCCGAAGGGCATAACATTCCAGCAATACGTTCCCCAAGGACAAGTAAAAGCCATTTTATGTTGATCTTTAGCTGCAATTTTTATCTGGTTATACCCTGAGAATCCATCCATAAGGGACAACATCTCATATCCTGATGTCATGTCAACTATCATGTCTATGTTAGGCAAAGGGAAGTCATCCTTAGGACAAGCCTTGTTGATATCTCTAAAATCAGTGCAGATGCGGATGCCCCCAGTTGGTTTGGTGACTGGTACAAGATTGGAAATCCAGTCTGCATAGTCAATAGACCTAATGAAACCAACGTCTAACAATTTCTTAAGTTCTGCCTTGACTAATAAAGCAATTTGTGGATGCATTTTTCTCAACTTCTATTTCACTGGTTTGGCACCTAGTTGTAAAGGTAAATGGTGTAGAACAAGTTCAAGATCTAACCCTGGCATGTCCGCATATGACCAAGCAAAATTTATCTGTCTCTATGCAAAGAAGTCGTGGAACTCAGGCTTTTCTTCTGTTGTCAATGACGCTACAAAATAAACCAGTCGTGGATTCTCTTTTGTGCCTATGTTGACCTCTACAGTTTTTTCCACGAGCATAGGTGACTTTTCCTGTGTAATGGGAAGAATGTTCAAACCTCCATCCTTAGGCACCTCAGAGAGGTTTTCACCTTCGAATGCGTCCTTTCTTTTTACTTTTTCATTGTCTAGAGGTGCCTTTCGATTTTCACCTAGAGACTCATCCTTTTTATCTTGTTTATTCTTTTTCTCATTTTTGCGACTGGAGGGTTGAACAGATTCCCCAAAATATGCTTTATTGTCCAAGTCAATGGTAAAACCAGCTTTATGATCTCCATTAGGTATGCCTTCACATAATCCCAGGAACTCAGCAATCGCTTCGTCGTTCTCAAAAGTATCTAAAATTGGTGTATCTTGTTGATCCCAATCAATGAGTTGGGGATAAACTAAGGGCATGTCATTGTCAGAGTTATCAAAATCTAATGGGGTCAAGGTAAGGATTGAATTATTCATGTGATCACAAAATTCTTGTACCAAGTCCTTTTTGCTCTTGGGTTTGGGTCTAGGTGGATGAATAGGTGGGCCTAATGCCAAGGTTTGACAATCAGAGAGAGGTGGCTCAGGTTGCCAAGAGGTAGGATCAAGCGATTCCCAATAGTAGTGTTTAAACCACTCCTCTTTTGTCATTTTCTTTGGTGGACAAGAATTTAAAGGGTTTGGTGAGGAACTTAACAGCAAGTCAAGTTCTCCAAATAACTTGTCAAGGTCCATGGAAGTAGAGGATAAGGAATCCCACTCATAATCATTAGAGTCAGGCGAGTTACAATGATTTTGGTCTATTGGTTCGTGAGATGTCTTAATGTCTTCTGAAGCACGTACTTCCTCAAGTAAGGGTAATGGAGTACTAGGAACACCAATCTGAATCGGTTGAAACCCTAGACCTACTCCTTTTGGCCACTGAGAAACAAATATTGGTTCAATTCTGCCATCTTGGTTTAAGCCTAAACCACTTTGTCCATCATATCCTTTGCTTTGCATGATTTTGAAACCTTTTCCATATAGTCTTGTAGGAATATGAGCAAGTAAAAGGGGTTCTTGATTATCTTCCTTATACAGCCAGGAAGTAACATCTTCTGTATCTACAGCCTCTTTGCTTAATTCACCCCATTTAGTGAAAGTTGTTGTGGGGGGAACATGTATAGTGATTATAGACTGTCCCCTACCTGTTGTAGGCAAACCATATGACTTAGAAGGGACCAAGTGGCTAACACAATAGGAAGTCTTCATATAATACTCTCCACAACCCTTGTCTTGGATCTCAACCCTAGGAGTAGTGGGAAGTGAAGGTGCAACAGATTTTCGAGTGAGTGTAGATGGGTCAACATAAGAAGATGGATTAGACGATGAGGCCTCTTGGTTGACTGGCACTTGGCATTGAGGGATCTCCTTTAGGTTTGTGCAATACTGGAAAGGATCGGGATCACCATCGATAGTTATTTTGGTGCCATTGTAAGGGAATTTAAGGAACTGATGATATGTGGAAGGGACTGCCTTCATGGCATGAATCCATGGTCTACCTAGCAAAAGGTTATATGGGAGGGTGAGATCCAAGACCTGGAACTTTGTCTCCATTACCGCAGGACCAATTCTGATAGGAAGTGTTACCACCCCCTTTGATTTTCTTTCTTCATCATCATAAGCCTTAATGACAATACTCTTGGTGATGTCTACGCATGCTTCTTAAATACCTAATGCCTTAATTAGTTTTAAAGTGCATAGATTTAACCCTGCTCCTCCGTCTACCAAAACTCATCTAACTTTGGTGTCATCAACAAGGACTTCTAGATGTAAAGGGTCATTGTGGTTCATCTTATCTGTGGCATACTCTTATTCAAAAAATGTGGCATGATGATTATTGGTCAAGTAGCCCACCATTTCCTAGAAACGATTGACATCAAGGTCATTAGGGACCATGGTGTTCTGTAAAGCCTTATCAAGGATAGACCGATGCTCGGGGGAGATACGCAACAATTCCAGGATTGAAATTTGGGCTAGGGTCTTCCCCAACTGGTCAAGTAGGTTATATTGTAACTTGGAAGGTTGTGATGTTTGCTGCGATGGAGGGCCTTGGATAACAAACTTAGTATGATGAGTATTGACCGCACATTTTGGATTAGCATTGATAGTAATGGTATTGATGTTGTCATCGGCGGCGCGAAGGCAATGAATGATTTTGCCACTATCATAGTCATGTTTTATATTCGCATAATTTGCTGACATATTGGTCTTAGTACTCGAACTGGGGACAGTCCCTTTCCCATGGTCATGTAGTGGGTCTGAAAAGACTTGATGATCAGTGTTCGATGTCTTTTGTTTTTGTCCACTAACTTCAATGATTCTCTTGTCAACAAGATCCTGTATGATGTTCTTCAGTTGTCGACAGTTTTGTAGGTTATTCCCCTTTGTCCTATGATAATCACAGAAGGCATTGTCATCCCACCAAGTTGGTTTAAACTGTCCTGGATCCTATTGTCTTGGTTCCTGCAGTTGTATCAGGTTGTGTTGTAACAGTTGTTTGAACACCGACTCAATGGGTTCCCCTAAGGGAGTGAACTCACATTTCTGGAATCTCCTTGGTGGTGGACGTTGAGTGTTTTGGATCATGTTGGGAGGTTGATTAATAGCATTAAGCGTGTTGGAAAAGTTATGAGGCCCTTTTAATGTGAGGAGGGGTCCTGCTTGTAATGTTTTAGCATCAACCACCCCATCATTGGTGACATTTTTGTTGCGAGATCAGAATCTGTTTCTGTCGGTGGGAGTGTTTTGTACGACCGTGTTTCGATTGGGTGTTGTCATCTTGAGTTCACCCTTTTCAATGAGATCCTTCTCTATTATCACCCCCTTTTCCACTAGTTCTGAAAAAGATATGCAGCAATGTACCCTTAAGTTACTGCTGAGTTTTGGATGAAGGTTTTCTTGAAACATTGTAACCTTTTGTTTTTCAGGTATCTCGATAGGACATCTACTAGCTATAGTTCTCCATCTCTAGAAGAAAGCAATGAATGTTTCACCTTCATCTTGTGTTGTGTGGCACAAGGTTGCTATATTTATCTCATGGTCAATGTGGAAGGAGAATTTCTCCACAAATTTCTCGACTAGCTCTCCCCATGATCTAATGCCAGAATCTAGACCCGAAAACCATTCTAGTGCAACCCCTACAAGACTTCGTGGAAATAGCCTCATAAGGTACATGGGGTCGTAAGCGACATCAATGCATATGGTAGAAAATTCCCTGATATGTTCTACTAGATTGCGTTTGCCATTGTACTTAGGAAGATTTGGTATGACATATCCATGAGGGAAAGGTGTCATTTACAATGATCTATCAAAAGGGAATGGGCATATATCCTTTGGTGAAAATGATTTCTTAGTTGACACTAACATGTTATCCATTTATGTTTGTAATGCCTACATTTATGTTTGTAGGACATCAACTTGAGTCAAAGATGTGCTAGGAGGATTATGCGGATCCATATATGTATTCTGAAATCCAAAGTCTCGTGATGGATTTTGATTGAACGTTGGCATCTGAGGTGGATTTGGATTCGGAATGTTGGTAAATGTATTCTGGTTTGGAATCGGCATAGATTGATGTTGTCCTAGATTCTGTGTAGATGGATTCCGAGTACCACTCTGTACAAAGGGATTCTGATTCAGAACCGATGTGAAATAGTTTTGTCCTGGAATCTGGGTAGACGGATTCTGACTACCAATCTGTGAAAAGGGGTTCTGATTCGGAACCGATGTAAATTGGTTTTGACTGCTAGTCTGGAAAGGTGGATTTTGATTGCCATATTGGAAGGAGGGAATGCCCCCTGTTTGTGTAATCCTTGGTATAGTACTAGTGACCTGAGCACTAGGTATGGCCATCGACTGTGGCAAGGTACCCATAATGCTAGCAGTAGGTGTGGTTGTTGATTGCGCACTTGTGACACCGTCATAAGATGTATGGGCTGATGTTTTAGGTCTTTTACTCCCACTAAGAGGATCGAAGGGGGTAGATGATGAAGCCCCTGTAGTGAAACTAAATCCCGATGTCATGGTTGGTGTACCAAATGGGGATGTATGGACTATCGTACTCTATGTAGACGTGCTAGATGGCATAGTCGTGCTGACTTGAGGTATAGTAGTACTAGCAGTCGTGGTATTTGTCCCTTGTGTAGGTTGAGTTTGTAAGGTACTGATATCAAATCTTGGAGGTAAGGTAGCACCTTCAGCTAGCAATTTTCCTAAGAACCGTTGACGATCGTTTGCTAGGTACTCATCTACAAAAGAGGCAAACTCAGGGTCCTGTGCGGCAGCCTCTATGTCTTATGTTGTAACATGTCCTTGTGTGTTTCTAGTGGTAAATTTGTCTAATAGAGTCTTATGAGGTCTTGAAGAAAATGGGTTGATGAACTCGCTTGGGTTCGACATGTTTTCTCTCTCTCTTCTCTTAGACCTAGTTTCAACCATGTAAGACAAGCTCAATATGCGGGAAATGCAAAACTATATCTAGAAACTGTATGACTCTATTCTATGTTTTTGGGGTTTTCCTATGCAAAATAAGGGATTTCCTATGATGATACTAGTCTAGACTCTAAAGGTGCAAGAAGTCTAAGTGAGACCCTAAAATGATCAATTCTATAAACCCAAGGTGAAGGGACCAACTACCTAAAGTCAAACCAAAGTGTCCATTTAGATAAGTCAAGGAACCAATGTAGGACAAAGATCAAAGACACGTTGAGTTTCCTAACTAGACTGATGAGCTAGGACAACTCTTTGTAGGACAAAGTATATGATGATAAGACTAGGTTCAATGACAGATTTTGTTGACACTATGACCTTTCTAGAGTATAGATGGTGGACTACTCCTAAACTTTGTAAAAGTGACCTCTCTAAAAGTCTAATGCAAAGTAATATGATCCCTAAGATGAAGGTAAACTCTAACTGAAGACAACTATGGTAATGACTAAATGAACCTAAAGGATGCAAAATTGAGCAAATCGTTTCAGGTTTCTATTTTTGAAGACTGTTTGTATGAAGACCACTGAAACTGGTATAACCCTGCTAACTGGACAGTGACAGTGAATTTTGGTTTTTCTGGTAATCAGACTGATGCATTTCAAATTTAACAGTTGCGGTTCAAACTGACAGATGCGACTCAAAATTACCAGATGCGACTCAAGCTGACAGATGCGACCCAGAATATAATGCATGCAGTGTTTCTAAAACAGATGTGAGTCAAACTGATAGATGTGACTCAAAAATTATAGATACGGCTCAAAACAACCAGATGCGACCTATATAAATTAGATGCGAGCCAAACTGACAGATGCGACTCAAAAATTATAGATGCGACTCAAAACTTACAGATGCGACTCAAAATTAATAGATGCGACTCTAAAAATCAGATGCGTGTTTCTGGTGAACAATTGCGACTCTCTGTGAATTTTTAGTAACATGAAATTTAAACTGACCTGGTTTTCTATGATCAAATTCTAACAATCAAAGACAATCATAAGACAGAGTGTTTTCAGTTTCAATTTTGGACTCAAAGAACGTTTAAAGTGATAACAGACAAGCACATCCTAATAGGCCAAAGGCCTAGGGTTTGTATACTTGGTATAGCTCACCGAAATACCCCGGATTGGTGATGAACACCTTTCCTTCTCGAGAGCGGATAGCTTAGGAATTTGGTGGCATTGGCTCCTCTCCACGGCTCATTAACGTCTTTCGAGCACACCAATTCCGAATTCATTGGGTAGTGACATCCCAAGAATTGCTATCTCTACTCAAGGGGATCAGTAGTGAGTAATCTTCAGGCATGATACTGTACCCTACACTAATACCAAGCAACGGCCACAAATAGGTTGGTCTCTACAACAAAGGGTATTTAATTCAGGCATTCCGTTCATGGGGTGTGATCCATACGGCGCGAGTCCCCTTTCAGATCCATCTCGTCGGAACCACACTCGTGATTCTTGGGGTTTCCCCAAGAACCCACTTTTGTATACCGGCTGGAAGTCCCTCGGGTTCAGGGTGCTACCGGTCTGAGTCATTCTGGGGTGACTACTTTTTCCCACCAAAACAGGCCCAAGTTCTAGAGTTGGTAATCGTTTCTCTTACACCCAAGATCGCACGGATGCGCAAGGGGAGAGGATACTTCGATATACCAAATCGTAAGGGTAACCAGACACCAAACACAGTAGACACTTGTTAATTTTAATCCAAATGAAATATTTGCTACGCTACCAAACAATCTATTTCAAAATTTAACTAGGGTCTTCGACAAGCGTCCTGCAGAAGATATCATTAGTAATTTTTCAATATTGTCTTCGTCAATCGTCCTGCAAAAGCTTGTTAACTCCAAATGGCCACACGCTGAAAATCAAATATCAGTAACATGAAAATCAATTGAAAATTCCAGATTTCCGAAAGTAGAAATAAAATTTTACCAGTCAATTGCGTCGTTTTGTTACCAGTTAGATGCGTCGTTTCTTTTTCAGTTGCGGCTCAGGATATCACTTGTGATTCAGGAATTGTCAGATGCGTCGTTTATCTATCAGATGCGGTTCAGAAACTCAATTGCAACCCAGAAACTTCACATGCGGTTTCAGAAAATCAATTGCGGTGCAGAAACTTCACATGCGTCGTTCCGTATGAAAAATCTACAAAAATGAAAATTAAAAAGATCTACGAATTCGCGAAGATGGTGTCTTCACGTCGGGTTCACCAAAATGTAACGTCTGAAAATGAAACAAGCTTTTGCACAATTGACAACAAGAATCAAGATTAGAAGCACACATGCATACAATACTAAATCTAAAATGCAAATTTCAATTGTTAAGCAACAAAGAACATGGGAAAGTAAAAACGTAATTAAAATTGAAACAATCTCACCAATTCCAAATGTATTTCCATGAATTATCTCGATTGCCCTTCTCCATTTTGCTTGTGTAGTATAATTGCCCTCAGATTTTCAAGTTCGTGCAAGTATAGCCTTATGATAATGATTAGCAAAATATCGAAGATTCAAGACAAAAGTGCTCTCAAAAGTTATCAAATTCGCGAGAGAGATTGGAATGAAGAATGACAAATCAATTTATAGAAAATTGATTATTCGAACGACAGGTCAAGATTGAAAGATTAACGGACGGTTGAGATTGAGAGATGGGACATGCATTCAGATAACTGATAGAATTAAAGATTAAATAAATGATTTAATCTTCAGTTCGGCATTCGAAAACATTAGAAATATCTTTGCATGACAAAGATAAAGATTAATTATAACGACTCTCTGTTCGAATGCACACACAACATTTAATTAATTAAATAAGAATATTTAATTAATCTGCATGCACACGCAAATGAGTTAGAACTGGAGGATTGCATGATTTGAAGAAGAGATTACTCGAAGACGCCACTCAGACATTAAATCAATAGTTGACTGAATGATTAAATTAGATGTCGAGTCGAGTAAAAGTGAATACTTAGATAACTCACATAATTATCTAAAATATAGAAGAATGTGTTAAAATAGAATTAATGAATTTAATAATTCATTTAATTCAAGACTCGATATTTGAAGAATAATTAAATAAATAAGATTTATTTAACTAAGTGACGAAGGGGATTTAAATGAATAATTAAATAAATTATGAATTTATTTAATTATAGTTGAACTATGATAAAGAGTAAATTAAATAATGATTTATTTAATTTAACAAGAAGAAGGTTAATTAGTAACATAATTAAATAAAAAGCGTTTATTTAATTAATTAGATAGAATAAAGAGAAGTGAATTAATTAAATAATTGGGATTATTTAATTAATAGATGAATTAATGTTAAGATGAATAATTAAATAATTGACATTATTTAATCATGACCCTGAAGAATAAGAATTATGAAGAATATGGAAGTCGCTGGCTTAAACCAGATTTCGGTGTCTACACTAGTAAGGCCATGTTTGTTCATGAGTGCTTAGCGTAACGCAACTTGCTAATCCTTATGAAGCTCAAAATTCATATTGTGTGGCACCTAATCAAAGTTATTAGGAGGTATAACTTGGGTATGGTTAAAGTTCAATTGGATCCTAATAATACTCTCTCATTGGCCATCTTCAAGTGACTCACCTAGTGGACAATAGATTTCACTAGCCCGCATGAGTGTGCATTGTTTTTTGTATAGTGGAAAATAGGTTTTCACATGTAAACATTTTTTTGGACAAAAAACTAAGGCTTGATCCACATCGAGTTGGACAAATAGTTGAGGCTTGATCCCCCCCTTTTTATTTTTCTTTTCTTTCTTTTAATTGTTGACATTGTGTGTTTGTGTATCTTTTTTGTTGCTTTGTATCTTGCATCTTGTGTGTGTTCCTTTACAGTGATTATGTTGGTTTTCCATGGGATCTTGATCCTAGGGTCTTGGTTGCCTCCTTGATCTTTGTCATCCTATCTCACTAACATTTGTACACTTGGACCCCCTCTTGATGCATATTTTTCTACTTTAGTGTGAGTTCATGCTTGCACTCATCCTCCCACTAAAGTGGGGGCTAAATGTAGTGTAGAAAAATGTACTCCTTTAAATTTCCACACTTTGTTTGAGCCCTCTTAATTAAAATGGACTTAATTATGCCCCAATAAGCCTTATTTTACATCTACAAACCTACTAAATAACATTTTATTAAGGGAAACTCAAAAAATAATTAACTCCAACACATAACACTTTACCTTGAGCAATGTGTGTTCTAGGAATAGGGACCTGGGACCCATTCACCCATGGGTGAATGGGTCTTCCCTAGGCCTTTGAACCTAAATTTAAATTATGTTTTTGGGGGTATTTTAATGTCTCTAAATTAAAATTTTGATGTCAAATTGTAACGTTTAATTTGTTGCAAGAATTGAAAAAAATGCAGGTTTTGTCATTGATGTCAACTGGTCAATTGGTTATCAACTAGTTGTTGTTGTCATTGATGTCATGGTTTTAGGTTATTGAGAAAATTGTATTGAAGAAAGATTGCAGGTGTTCAGTGGTTGCTCTAAGTTTTTCTTCATGATTTTCTCCTTTTCAAGCCTAAAATTCCATGCAAATTTTAGGCTCCCATATTCAAAAAGTTGATTTGAACAATCAGGAGTACAGTTGAAAAATATGCTCGAGTGGCTCACTTTGAAAATTCACAGAACGAAGTTAGTACAATTTCAAGCAAAATCACTTTACAAACATGTTCATTTATCACATGGGAGTATGGATGCCAATTTTTACCTTCATCTGATCTATTTTCACAAAGTTTTGAAGTGACAGGTTGAAGGGTTTTCTAGAAAATCTATTGTCAACACAGTGGAATCTGTTAAAATAGTCAACTTTGAGGGTAAATATTAAGCAAATGGATGATTATAATCAAAAAATTATTGAAGCCTTCAATTCTCTATACCAAATTCTACCTCCATGCCAATTTTTAGGGCTTCAGGACATCATTTGGTATTTTTGCAAAATAAAAACCAACTGATTTTGCACAGTTTTATAATTGCACTCCCAAAACAACTAGAAAGTGATCAAGTTTGATTTTTAATATTTTTCGGAGGAAGAGGATTTATGAAAAACCCTGTTGCGTACATATTCATGGAACCTAAATAAACTAATCTCCATGACAGCAGCTCCATGGAATTTGATTTGATATTTCTTCAAAGAGGCAAATTGGCAAGCTTTAATTCAATTTGAACATTTGTAAAAAATGGTTGAGTGAGCAACTTCGATTGTTAATAGATTTTAACCCCAATAAATTCATGCCAAACCATTTTACAGGAATACTCTCGTATCATAGCATAACACGTTGGTGCAATTTCATTACTCTTGGAGATCGTTTGATCACTCTTCCACAATGATTTTGAAGGCTATTTTTGCCACTATTCAGAAGGTCAAAAAGATACATTTTTGAGGAATACCCACTTCAATGCATTCCAAAATATGATGAATTTGATTGTTTAGGGTTGTATAAGCTCTCCTAGAATACCATTATCATCTTGCACCACATATTGGCTACTCACCCAGATGCCTATTTCAAGAGCAGATGATGAAATTAATGCACCATAAAGTTATAAAAAGAATTGAAGATAAATGTATACATCCTTACAAATTCCTAAAAAGGAACATTAGGAAGGAGGTGTTCAAATTTCTCCTTCAACAAGATAACATTTTAAATGCCATTACTTTGTGATATATGCCACAATCATACATAAAATCTATAAGCATTGAAAGTATTTCCATTGTTTTATACACATCAAAAGAGAGAATAAAGAATGCAGATTTTTGGAACGAGAGGCCAATTACATTAAAGTAATTTTTTTCCTTTTAATTGAGGGAATATTAATTTCAAACAATAAAACGTGAATAGAAAACATGTATTCAAAAGGTGGAAGCATAGCCGAGGCGCATAAAAATTAAGCATAATGCTTGCATATTATGCATAAAATGATTGTTGAAGTTCCAACAAGTGGAAGCAATGTGGATGAAAAGCAAAAGACAAAAGGCATGAAGTATTCACATGAAACTCTTCAAAGAAATTTCATTTTATGGGATGAAGTATGCCAATATTAAGCTGATATGGAACTCCACGGCTGGAACTATCAATTTTTTCCGCAAACATGAAAGGATCCATCACTTTAAAACATAGAATTTGAAAGATATTTTGGTGACAATAATTCAGTTGATGTCACTAGAATCGATGGAAGGAAAGCTAGAAATGGAGAAGTATTTAAATGAAACTATTTACTGCAAATTAAATTGGAAAATTGTCGCTATTTGTATTTTCTAATCCAACAGCTTCACTAGCTAATGATGTCGAGGATGATTACAAGAAATGCTGTGAGTATTGATATATGAGAAAAATCCTTATGAGATCATTACAACATAGGCTTGCAAACTAGAAACATTGGTTAAATTCACAGACCATAAGAAGATATTCAAAATACCAATACAAAGCAGATGTTCAAATATCAAAGCAAAGCCCTAAATTGCTATTGGGAAAACCAATCCATATCATTGGGAGTTACTCCAAGGTCCTACTAATAGAATGATGAAAAAAACCTAATTGCATTGGCAAGAGTAGGGTAATCGAAGTGAGTTTTTAAAATTCATGTCTAAATATGCATGTCTCGCCAGTGGATTAAGGGCATATGTAAGTATTGAAGTGAATGAGAGAACTCTAAGGTAAGAATGCACGAGTAATCTTCTTTGGTAGTATTTAAAATGGAATTATAAAAAATGATGGGAAAGATTTGAAACAAGAGAAATGTTGAAAGAATATAAGGGTGAAAATTATCAAATGAAGGATATTTTTTCCACTAAGTAAAATATTTGTATGTGATTCACAGAGGGGGTGATTACTTTACCCAAAGAATGTTTTTTTTGGTAAAGGATAAAAGTGAGATGTTTTACCAAGGAAGGTAGAAGTGGGTAATTTTTATTGAAATAATATTTTATTAAATATGGTACTGGTAAAAGGAGAAGTGAAAATTTAAATGAATAATAATAAATCAAAATTTATTTTCATGAAGAGGAAAATGCAAAGGGAGTTAAAAGGGAATAGTTATTTTTCCGGGAGAGTGTGTTGAAGATACATACAAGTAAAAAGTGAAGTGATTTTTTTCTAGCGAAGGAAGACTATTATTGAATTAATTTTCAAAAAGATGAGGATTAAAGATTAAAATATTTAATTTTCTAGGGGCAATTAATTAAATATTTTTGTCAAAAGAAGTAGAATACTGAAGTGTTCTAGTGAATAGATATCAAGGGTTGTAACCCTAAAATAGCAATGTATATATACAAGATGAGATTAGATTTATGAGAAATAATAAGTAGGTTAGGTAGTTGGATAGGGTGAACTGTTGCCGAAATAAATATCATATTGTACATTGTAAAATATTTTAAAATTATATAATGGAGAAGAACATATTTATCTGGTGATCCAATTATGGTGTCAATTGTTTGTTGAATTTATTGAAAACATTATCTAGTTGTCTCCAAGGTTGTCATTTCTTGATTATTTAAATTGAAATATCAAGGATATTTTTCAATTTATCAAAGCACACTTGTTGCTCTTGTGTGGTTCAATTAACTGGTTCCTGCAAGATAGGATTAAATCCTTTTGATTAATCATAGTAATTTGGAAAAGGACATTTGGATCATTAAGAAGAATTTGATAATTATACTCTTGCACGTTTACACAAGTTGTAAATAGTCACAAGTGCCAGGCAATTTGAATTATAGCCATTAAGCAAGTCACCCATTATACAAATCTTGACTACATTAGCCCAATAGAAGTAGGCACTGGTCACACCTTTCATATTTTAGAATTTCATAAAATCTTATTAAAACATCCATATCTCAAATTCAATATTAGGAATAGAAGCATTCAACAAACTTTCATCTATTACACTGTGTGCTATCATAATAGACCCACCAAATCCAATCAAGTCATAAAAATTTAAGTCAGCTTCATTCATATAGGTATACCCACCTAGGTCTAGTAGAACCTAAAGAGAAGAAGGTTCAAATCATTTGGTCTTGTAAATTACCCTGAAATGTATCAAGAGATTGGCAACCTCTTGAGGTATTTTTACCTGCATTTTTGAGAGATAACAAATTGGCGAATCCGCTGGGGAATAACATCAGAAAATTTGGTTCCAGCCTATCCATTTAAAGAGTCAATATAAATTTCACATTTGGAGTGAGGAGATTCCACTGGGGAAAATCAAAAATAATTTCAAAAGAATCATTTTAATATTTTTAGAAAAGTAGGTGGCTACTCTGGAAAAAATTGATGAAAAGCGTACAACAACCTTCTGGAAAAACCTTTGAATGAGCTAAGTGATGAACTAAACAAAGTGAAAGTAGAAGTAGTTGAGAGCAAGAGAGCATTACTTCAAAAGCTGAGTGAATTGGGTATCTTGCTTGCTTTAGATACACCACAATATATACCATTCTCTGATGAGGAAGGATATTCAAATGCAAGTGGTCCTTGGATTCCACAAGGGCCTCATAATACAATTAGGAATTTTCACAATGAAGGTAATACACTTTATTCACAATAGAACATTTATTCACCACAACCATCAAAACAAATAAATGATTATCCAGTCCCTCCTGGACAGAGACTAGTAGGCTACCAAGATTATCAACACAACCAATATCTTGAGTATCATCCATATCAATACTGAATGCCACATCAAAATGTACAACACAATTTCATCCCTCTTGGAGGTGATAATCAAAATTTTCAGCAAGATGTATATCATAATCAACAATTTGAGGATGATGAAGGTATTGAAGATGTCTCTTACATAATAGATTGCGACAAGGAAAGCAGTGCATGCTATGAGGGATCCATTGAATATTCAGATGATGAGGACGAACCTATGGATTTTGATTTGCAAAATGATTCTTGTAGTTCTTATGGAGATGTGGATGAAGATGCAGGCTCATTTTATAGTGAACAAATACTACCTCCAATTGCAAATGAGAACCATAGGGACACAGTTGATAATAAAGAGGTTTGTACACTTCAAAATGGTTTCAATTTTTTTTCAAATCTATTATATGATGAGAAGATAGAAGATCATATGAGATTTTTCCAAGGTATCCTTGAAAACCAATTTATGTGTTTTCAAGTCCATTTTATGTTGAAGATGAAGTGTTTTCTAATAATCAAAATGATGTACCAATTTGTGAGACAATTGAATGTGGGATCAAATCACTTGAATTTCCACTTTTTGTTGATGAATACAACAAAAATGATATGGATACCAAGGCATGTTCACTCAATAGTGAAAAAATTTCAGATTTATTGGTAGCAGAGTATAAAAATATACACATCAAGATTCAGAAAATTCATCTCCAGCATTAATTGACTCAAATATACATGATGATGGTTGTATGGATCAGAATTTTGTGTCACTACCAATTAGTGACATGCAAGAAGTAAAAGATCTTTCATATTTGATTATTTCAAAAAATGTTGATATGATAGAATTCTCAGATTTACATAAGAAGCATTCTAATAATGAGTTCTTAGTGCAGCCGAGAGATCATTTTGCAGTACATGATAATGAGAAAAATAATGAGAAATGTTGCATTGAATATGCATACACATTGTATGGTGAAGACAAAAATTTAATTCATGATGATGGAAGATATGAATTGCAAAGTGGTGAAAAGAACATGAGTCAAGCTGAATATAATGATTTCCTGAAGATTTTTAATGACAGTGGTAGGGTTGATTGCATGAGTGTTCATAAGAAGAATTTGATGAATTCATATCAAAGTAGGGTGTTTGATAGAGGAAAATAGGGGCCTCTATTTTTTGGTGGCCTTGTGCCATTAGCTAAGGTGTAGATTTGTTAAAAACACATCAGTTCATGATAGGAAAAAAATTGAATCTGTTGTTCAAGGAAAAAATGTTTGGTTTGATCTTCCAGTGATCTGGATTCTTGCAAATTTTAGGCTCCCATATTCAAAAAGTTGATTTCAACACTCAGGAGTACAGTTGAAAAATCTGCTCAAGTGGCTCACTTTGAAAAATCACAAAATGAAGTTAGTACAATTTCAAGCAAAATCACTTTGTAGAAATGTTCATTTATCACATGGGAGTATGCACACCAATTTTTACCTTCAGCTGATCTGTTTTGAATAAGTTTCGAAGGAACAAGTTGAAGGGTTTTCTAGAAAATCTGTTGTCAACACAGTGGAATTTGTTAAAATGGTCAACTTTGAGGGTAAATATTAAGCAAATGGATGATGATAATCAACAAATGATTGAATCCTTGGATTATCTATACCAAATTCTACCTCCATGCCAATTTTCAGGGCTTCAAGACATCATTTGGTAGTTTTGCAAAATCGAAACCAAACTGATTTTGCATAGTTTTATAATTGCACTCCTAGAATAGCTAGAAAGTGATCAAGTTTGATTTTTAATATGTTTCGGAGGAAGAGGATTTATGAAAAACCCTGTTGCGTATATATTCATGGAACCTAAATAAACTAATCTCCATGACAATGGCTCCCCAAAATCTAATTTGATATTTCCTCAAAGAGGCAAATTGGCAAGCTTTAATTCAGTTTGAACATTTGTAAAAAATGGTTGAGTGAGCAACTTCGATTGTTAATAGTTTTTAACCCCAATAATTTCATGCCAAACCATTTTGCAGGCATACTTCCCTATCATAGCATAACACGTTAGTGCAATTTCATTACTCTTGGAGATCATTTGATCACTCTTTCACAATGATTTTGAAGGCTATTTGAACTATTTTCGCCACTGTTCAGAAGGTCAGAAAGATACATTTTTGAGGAATACCCACTTCAATTCATTCCAAAATTTGATGAATTTGATTGTTTAGGGTTGTATAAGCTCTCCCAGAATACCATTATCATCTTGCACCATAGATTGGCTACTCACCCAGATGCCTATTTCAAGAGTAGATGATGAAATTGATGCACCATAAAGTTATACAAAGAATTGAAGATAAATTTATACATCCTTACAAATTCCTAAAAAGGCACATTAGGAAGGAGGTGTTCAAATTTCTTCTTCAGCAAGATAACATTTTAAATGCCATTCATAGAAATACTAGAAGTATACAAACTCATAAAAAATCAACATTACAATCCATATTAGAAGTATCATCTACAACTATAATCACCTACAAGCAAGTTTCAAAAATCAGCTACAACTCCACAAACCTGTCACTTTTTTCCATAAATTCTACTTGATTATCCAAAAAAATTTAAAACACCTTCAAGGTTTGGTGCAACTCATTCTCAGCTTTCTAGATCATTTTGAAATTCTCGATTTAGTTATCATATGAGAAATTTATGCTCAGTTTACTAAAATTGGGCCTCACAGTCATGACTCAAACAATCTTTCTCTCCCAAAAATGTCATTCAAACCTCTACTTCCTTCATTCTGGGTGTGGTATTTCTCTTCTTTTCTTGATGTTATTTCATTCCTACAATATTTTTAATGTCTTTTCTATAAATTTCCTCCATCATCATTCCACTACCTCAAAAACATGCACCCAAAAGATTCCAACACTAACGACCAACAATTTAAAATTCCTAGGAGTTACAAATGAATAAAATATAATATCTCCCAACTTGACTATGGTAATTTTTTTCTCATGTATTTTTTTGTTTCAAAACCAAATGAAATGATTTTACAATTAGAATTCATCTCAAAAACAAGTGTAAAGAAATGGCTCCCTTTCAAGGTTGTTGAAGGAAGAAAAATCAAGAAATTCATCATGCTTGCAAGACCAACATCACACCAAAATTCAGGAAAATAAAATAAATTTATTTTTGGGTGTGCAGGATTGCTTAGTTCCCCTAGATGCTCCTGCATCATCTTATGAGATGAGAAAGTTGAATATGAGGAATTGATGCAAATCAAAAACTACCTTTAAGGCTACAAAAGTCGAAGATCTAGATGAAGAAAATCTTGATGAAATAGAAGCTAACTTTGTGAGAAGGATGAAGAAAGGCTTGGGAAAGTATGAAGGTAAGTTACCCTTTAAATTCTTTAGTTGTGGAGAAATAGGCCATTATTCTACAAAGTGTCTAGAAAGAGCTAAGAGAAATAAACAAAGATATGAGAAAGAAAAGAAAGGAAAGAAGGTCAATAGAGAATATTATGTGAATGAGAATGCTAGTATATCTGATGAGCATTCTAATTATAAAGATCCTAATGATAATGAATCCTTCTTCTTGGCTATAAAAGATTAACCTACTTTTTCTAATTCTAAAAAATAGGTGAAGGAATGCCCTTTAGAGAAGGATAAAAATGAGGGTACTATAATCTCTTCCCTATGTGCTAAACAAGAAAAGAAATATTGGGTTGTTGATAGTGGTTGTTCACATCACATGAGGGGTGATAAGATTAAGTTTGTTAGACTTGAAATTTATGACATGGAGGCTTGGTTATACTTGGAGATGATACTGGTGCTAAAATTTGTGGGATAGGTTTAGTAATTTTTTATGGAAAGAATAATATTGATGATGTCTACTATGTTAAAGGTTTAAGACATAATATTTTGAGTGTTAGATAGATGTGCAATAAAGGATATATCTTTTGTTTGAGGATGAAATATGTGAGATCCAGAAAGGATCCAAAATAGTGATTGCTAGAGTAAAGAAATATGAAGGAAATATCTATCAACTTAAAGGTGCTAATGGATGATGCTTTACGACTCAAATTAATGGTAGTTGCCTATGGCATCGAAGAATGTGTCACATGAATTATGATAATTCGGCAAGGATTAGTGCAGTTCAAGCCATGAGAGATTTACCAAGGATTACAAATCTTGTCAATGCTATTTGTAGGAATTGATAGTTTTGAAAGCAAGCTAAAAGCCATTATAGATCAAAGGAATAATCTGCAATTGGACTACTAGATTTAATTCATACATATCTATGTGTTCCTACAAGAGTGAGAAATTTACAAGGTGAAAGGTACTTGTCAATGCTATTTGTAGGAATTGATAGTTTTGAAAGCAAGCTAGAAGCCATTATAGATCAAAGGAATAATCTACAATTGGACTACTAGATTTAATTCATACATATCTATGTGTAGTTTGACTCGAAACTACACAGTTGAATCCTAATAGCAATATCATAAGGTGAAAGGTACTTTATGCTTTTGATTGATTATTCTAGATATACATGGGTTACATTTCTTAGAGAGAAATTAGATGCACTAGATAGATTCAAGCCATTCAAAGCTATGGTTGAAAATGAAGCAAATTTGAGGATAAAATGCTTAAGGTCTGATAGAGGTGGAAAATTCACCTCTCACAAGTTTAATATGTTTTGTGAAGTGCATGGAATAAAAATAAAGTTATGTGCTCTGAAAACTCCTCAGTAGAATGGAGTTGTTGAAAAAAAGAATTGAACAGTTCAAGAGGTCGTTAGATTAATAATTAATAAGGTTGGTTTACTAGAATTCTACTAGAGAGAAGCTATTAATACTACTATTTATGTATTCAATCAAGTTCAAGCAAGCGCAAATAGTAAAAAGACCCCCTATGAGATATGGTTTGGAGAAATTCCTACGGTTAAGTATTTCAAGATATTTGGAATAAAATTTTATATCAAAAGAGATGAAGAAACTTTAGGAAAGTTTGATGCAAGAAGTGATGAAGGCATTTTTCTTGGATATTCTACTAAAAGAAAATCCTATATATGTTTCAATAAAAGACTGAGAAAGATTGTAGAAAGTGAAAATTTCAAGGTTGATGAAAAAATAAAGAATTCAATTCATATTGATGGATATGTACCTGATGAACCTGATTGTATAAGAATTGAAGAAATTGTGGAAGAACAGAAAAGCTCGATAAGCAAGAAAAGTAGAATGAATAAAATGAAAGAGAAGAAGAAGCTCCAGTGGTGTCCCCTAAGACACCTCAATATGTGTAGAAGAATCATTCAAAAAGTTAGATCATTGGAGATAAGACAAAAGGAGTATTGACAAAAAGCAAAGTTGTTGAACCAATGACTATAAGTGAATCATGTAAATATGAACACTGGATGGAAGCTATGAAAGAAGAACTTATGCAAATTGATAAGAATCAAACTTGGGAATTGATCCCAAGGATGGTAGATAAAAACATTATTGGAACAAAGTGGGTATTCATAAATAAGTTGAATGCGAATGGAGAAGTGATTAAAAAAAAAGGAAGGCTTGTGTGTTAAGGCTACTCACAAGTAGAAGGCATAGATTTTTAGGAGACTTTTTCTCTAGTGGAAAGAATGGAATCTATAATGATGTTCTTAGCAGTTTTTTATCATAAATATTTCAAGGAATATTACATGGATGTCAAGTTTGCATTTTTTAATGGTGAACTAGAAGAAGAGGTCTACATGGAACAACTAGAAGGATTTCAGTTGTCAGATCAACTGAATATGGTGTGTAGATTGAAGAAAGATTTATATGGATTGAAGCAAGATCATAGAGCTTGGTATGCAAGGTTAGACATGTATTTGATTCAACAAGCTTTCAACAAAGGTATGATAGATAGTAATTTATACTTTAAAATTGAAAATGATAAAATCTTGATTGTAGTTGTATATGTTGATAACATTATTTTTGGAGGAAATGAAACTATGTGTAAGTTGTTTGCAGAAGAGATGCATAAAGAATTTGAAGGTTTCTATGTTTGGAGAAATGAATTTCTTTCTTGGGATGCAAATTAATCAAATAAAGAAAGGAATTTTTGTTTCATGGTCTAAGTATGTAAAAGAGATGTTGAAGAAGTTTAGGATGGATGGTTCCAAACTGGCATGCACTCTTATGGTAACTGGTTGCAAATTGGGAAAAGATGATGATTCACCTAAGGTTGATCAGAGCAAGTATATATCTATGATTGGTGGACTATTGTATTTGACCACTACTAGACTAGATATTATGCATGTTGTTTGTCTTTGTTCTATATTTCAAGAAGATCCTAAGGAAACAAATGTTTTTGCTATTAAAAGAATATTCAGATATTTGAATGGCACTCCAAATTATGGGTTATGGTATCCTAGAGATATTGATTTTACACTAAGTGAATATACAGATGCGAATTGGGCTGGATGTGTAGATGAAAGAAAGAGTAAAAGTGGTGGTGCATTATTTCTTGGTT
>VDFB02196250.1:0-13415 GCA_007258455.2 Sequoia sempervirens | reverse complement strand
TACTCGCATTCCCCATTGTGGATACGATCTTTCACAAACCCCAAGCTACGCTTTTCGCCAGTGCTGCTATGCGCATTGTCCAGAACTTTTGGCTCGTGCCCTTGTAGTCAAACTCCAAACTTCTAATCTTCTCCATAAGTTATCACCTTGTCCTTGCATCATACAAAAAGACCACACATTGGAAGACCACCCTAACACCAACCTAGTTATGTAAGCTTCACTTTACTTTGCGCACTAAGTAGTATTATACCTCAGTCACTCCTATCTTCAACTCCCTCAAGTTGACATCCTTCACCTTTGGCTCGTTAACAGTATTTTGTTGTGCAATTCTAGTTGCATATCACTTTGTCAATACACATTTCCCAAGCCTAGTCCAATGTGCAACATCACAATCTTAATAGCAACATCACTTTGAATTAAATCACCTCTTACATTTAATGCTCCATTCAAAAAATTGCCAACTCACCACCATGACTCATCCCTCAAACTCCTTGAGTCTATGGATGCCCTTCCTTGAAGGTATTCTTCCAACTCCAAGTCCTTAAATCATCCACTTTGATTTTGACTCAAAAACCAACCAATCATCCAATCATCTTAGATGCACATCCCCAACAATCTTTCCATATAAACCATATCCCTCGCAGGCTAGGCACTCTTATTCCCCCAACTTGACTTCTTCTTCTAGCCCAAGTAAATTGTCATACTCTATGGCCCTGTAATGCAAGCCTAACTCTCTGTCCCCATCATGTTTCTTTTCCTTATGGTCCTAGCATGTAGTTTTGGTCCATGGTCCTACCATGTCTCTTTGTTCCTTGCACCAATTATCGTATCATTAAGAATTACCCCCTAAGCTTATAGGCCTACTAAAGCACTAAACCCCATTAATCATTGTAGCATCGTAAGTTATCATCCTTGACAATTTCACACTATGATTTGCTCCCTCCTAAATGCATGTTCCTAACTATGCTTATAATTTATCCATTTAATTGTCATTTTCAAAAAATTGCATTAAATCTAGGAAATTAAATTAAATATTTATTTAACAAACATTTAAAAAGCTAAATAAGGTTGGACTAGGGCATGCACACCCCTATCATTCCTAATCAAACCCTAAGTCTCATATTTTATTGTCATCTTTAATATGTTCATAAATCCAAAATCAATTGTTGAATTATCAAAATAATTATTGTGAAATATGTTGAAACTCATATAAATATAATTATTTTCCTCCATTTGAACATCTATTGAATGGAATATCAATCTAGCATCCTCAAGGCAATTAATGCAATTTCAAGAGTAGGATATCCACAACACTCTTTCAGCCAAAATCATTTCTACAACATATCAACAAATATGTGTTCATGTATTGTAAGATGTTTCATGATTATGTTTGTTATTATGAGCACTAACACTTGCATGATCTCCAAGCATCCTCTAGTTTGTCCTTGTATGTGATGAGCAAAGTGACTTCAATCCAACAAGGAGTGTAGAGATGAGTGGTAAGTTACAACAATGTCATCTATCATCCATTTTAACCATTTGCCTCTGCTCTCCATAGAGCACATAATTTATATCATTTTCATCATATTCATTTGTGGAGGTGGAAACACCAAAATGGGGTTTGACTAAGGAAAACCCCTATATGGCATAACCTTTCTCCCCTTGTCCTTCTTGCAGGTTACAGATCTAAAGTGGATTCAAGTGGATTGGAGATCTCAATGTCTCAAAACCCTAAGACAAACATTCCAATAGCTTCTTTCATTGAATTAGGGAAAGTTGATTACTCACAAAATATTAGACTTCAAAATATGATCTTGACTATCAAAAACCCTCAAACTATCATGCATCTATACAAGTTTTGAAACCCTATAAGTCAACATTTCTAGACTAGGGTGCCCACGCCCCTATCCAACCAATTATGCACCATATTTATAATATGTTAGGTTCCTCTTTTTCTACACTTTTCCATTCTGCTTCTTGTTACTATCTTTTTGTTCTAAGTTCTCAAGATTTTGTAATAGTTTGTTTCCTTAGGCTTGATTTATCTATTTTAAAATATTTGGTTCACAATCTCGAGCCTAAATGGGTACCCATTTTTATGAAATAGGCACCCATTTTTGTCAGGATTTTTTCCAAGAATAACTTCCCCTATATGTTGACCCAATTTATTGCTTTTAACCTATTCACCTCCCCTTCACTAGTTATACTCATATTTCTTTGTTTTTACTCCATGTTCTTACATTTTTCTTCGGTTCATTCTTATTTTTCCTTCCCTAAACATTTTTAGCTTCATTTTCTTTTGTCAAGAGCTCATCCATGCTGCTTATATTTCTTACCTAACATCTAAAGGGGACATCAACTCAACATCATTTTTATTCAAAAAATATATAATCAATTGGAATCCTAGCTCTCCTTTCTCTTCCTAAAATGTAATATTTTATTTTTCTTTGAAATAACATTATTCTAGTGTCGTTTCAAAGAGAAGGGAAATGTAGACACCTAAAATTGGCATGCTATCAATTTTAATTATTTCCTCTATAATTGATCATTTGCATTTAATAAATTATCTAATCTAATCTAATTGATTATTTAATTTTTAATTTTACTATCCTCCCACTTTCATTTCTAATCTAAAATTATTAAATTTTCCCTTCTTTAAAGGTATAACCTTGATTAATAAATACTTAGTCTTTGTTTATCTAATCCTTATTCTCTTCTCATCTAGAAATAAATAAATAAATACCCATATTTATTTATTTGGCTATTTTATCCATTTGGCCAATTCCCCACATGGATACACATGCAATTATTTGGACATGTTAGAAATCCAATGCACTTTGAATTACTCATAAAATCTTCACTTCATTCAAAATCTTCTTTTTAAATTCCTCCAAGGTACTTGGGACATGGGAAAATTCCAATCATTTACTTTTTCAATCTTCTCAAAGAACCTCCAAGTACCCCATCAATCCTTATCATCCATTTTACTTCAAACACATCTCTCACCAATTATTTTTCCTTATATCATGGAGTATCCATCCTCACCATTCAAATCAAGCCGCGTCTTCATCCCCCATCCTCCAAAAGATATTATTCATCATGGGATCTTTATCTCTCCATCAAATCTCGGCCATCCATGTTACATTACCAAAAATCTATAAATCGAGGGCTCCTCTTGTCATTTTCATCCAATATTTAAATGTAATATTATGATACTAGTGTGAGAACATGATATATTGTAGCATCCATCAACTATATCTTTGGGCACAACCATTGCATGCTAATGAAACGAGGATTAGTAAAGGTATTATTGTGTGCTTTTATTTGTGTTTGTTTTCTTATATTTAATATTGAGTGTTGTGTCTTGATGTGAATCGAATAGATTAATTGTTTAACAAGTGTTGAATTTATGTTCACATTATTTATGCAAATAATCCTCACTAGAATAGATAGATCATATAATTAGACTTCAGTTTGGACATGACAAATTCAACATATGAACATATCAACCTAAGACAATGCATGTGAGTAGATCAAGATATCCTATAGACATTTTTTTTCATACTCCTATTGTTTTAAAATGTTTTTATAGCAAGATCTCTTCATTTTTATTAAAATTAGTTGTGTTGAGGATTAAAAAATGTTTTATCTCTAGAATGGATGTTGTTAAGTTAATAATTAAGAATAAAATAGACTAACATTCACCAAATTACCATTGTGGTAGCTTCTAATGGGGAGCAATACTAATTGAAAAATTATAAGACATAAGGATAGACAAAAAGGAAATCGCTACACTAATAGAAAGCTATATGAACATCCAACTTCACCACAAGGAATAAGAGAGATAAAACAAAGATAGGAATAGGAACAAGGATTAGATACTACCCAAGAATAAGTGATTTGTATAGCTATGTTTATGGTAGAGACTATAAATTATATGAAGGATATATGATATGAACATATGATAAAACCTATCTTATGGTGCCTATGAATGTGCAAATTACTTGAATCTTTAGGTTATAAATATTTATCTACCTCACTATTCAGATTTCCTTCTTATTACATTACCCTAGGGTTATTTTCTTTGACATAAATAATCCAAACCTTGGGCCTATATTTTATCATCAATAATTATATCTTCCATATATATTAGAAATTTGAAGAAAAAATGTATAACTAGGAACATTTTAAGAGAGAGATAAGATACAAAAATTGTAAATGTATACAAATATCAAGTCAGTGATTCTAAGAGATGAAAATTTCAAGATGATTAAATTTCATTAAGAGTCTCCAAAAGAAGCTACAACAAAAGTGTGTAAAAATAAACAATGAGATCCTTGCATATATAGGCAAGGATGAGGAGGTGAGAATATAGGAGTGAAACTCTAACTACCCCTCCAAGGTGCAACTGTGTGAGCATGTGTGAAGTTTTCATGCAATAGGTTTCTCAAAATGTGAGCAAATGTGTCTCAACCAAATTAAGTGATACAAAAAGTGAAAATTTCCTAAGTGGAGACTTAACAAGTGTGAACAAATCAACCTATAAAGGATTATATGCTTACTATATATTAAATAACCCTATTTACACTAACACAACCACCTAAGTGCAACTTAAGGAGCAATGAATTTAATTATGGGTGGTCTCAAATACTAGGCCATGTTAGGTACCCATCTAAAAATTCCTCATAAAAAAAGTAAAGGAGAAAACCTAGTGGAAAATAAAACTCCTCTCCAAAAGAGAAATGATACAAAGTAAATGTACAAGTGGATAAGATAGGAGAAATGAGGACTCATCATGACCCCCCAAGGAATAATTCTAACACAATGTAAAATTATTTTTCCCCCTAGGAGAGAAAAGAGAGACGATCTATATGACCCCCAAAAAAAGTGAAGGAAAGAAATTCACATGAAGAAATACTCCCTCCCAAAATTGAGATGAGAAGACAAACCATGTAGCCTCCCCTCAAATTGGTTCTTGTAGTTATTGGTAGATTCTCAACACTATATACTAAAGATGATCCACAATTGATGAACAACATTTCTCCCCTTGGGAAGAAACATCACCACAAATATATACAAGATGACTTACCATTCCTAATAGGAATATGCAGGAATCAGGATGAAGTTCTCTAAATTTTGCACATGATCCAAAGATAATGATGCAATCTATGATTTTTTCTCAAATGCTCCATGTGTGAAGGCTAAAGTAAAAAAGGAACCAAAGAAGTGATTTCTAGAATTCCACTACATGTCATATGGTTATAATCCAAATCCCACATGAATTTCTACTACAATAAATCTCTATAAGCCCTCAATGAAGCCTCTCTAAACTCTATAGTAGTGCAAGAACTATCAGCAAAGAGAATACTTATGTCATCAAGATCTAAGATGTGGGACTCTATAAATAAGGAAGAGATGTCATGTAGAAATTTTTTTGACTGATCTAGAAAATATTGCAAGGAATCACTGGAAGTTCTCAAGAAAACAACATGGAAATTAGAAGTAGTAATAGGTTATGGTGGAGATGAGATTTCATTGCAAGACATGGGCCTTCATTTTTCATACTCGAATGATGGTGATATCTCACAAGATGGAAGAGTGAGACTATATGATGTTTATGCATATGTTGGAACTAGATGATTAAATAAGGCTATACCATGATCAAGAAGAAATTGTATCACTTCATCAATTTTATAACTAAATTAATATTTTATTGTATTCCTTTTCTTCCAACAATATCCACACTTGATGTTCCATAAATATCAAGAGAATAATGATAATACTCAAATGGAAGAGATTTAGTGTGAGAGACATGATCGCTTGAATAGAAAAATAAAAACATAAATAAAATATCAGAGAAATGGGTATGTCTTGGGGATCATGATGGGCCAAAAAGTGGCAATATGATGGGTATGTGGTGACATTTTTTACCAAAAATTGATGAAACGAAAAGGGTTTTAAAGGATATTCCGGCTTTCCACCAATATAAATTATGCTTTCGTTGAATTTAATAGAGTAATTATTATTCATTTTTTCTATTCAAATTATGACTAAAGTCCTAATTAATAGGCTGATTGAAAAATCTATAGCTTTCAAATGGTATCACATTTTTGAATCCAAAACATGCATCACATTTTATGCTTCACATACTATAGGATTAAAAAAAGAAAAATTAAATTTCATGAAGTTTTGACCAAGTTAAGGTGGTCACACATACAACTTTTTATATTTTTTTAAAAGTTGTCATAAAAATTCATAATAATTAATTATTTACTTGGAAAAAATTACAAAAATAGGCATCACATCGGGACATGATTACGCTACATATATCTAAAATCTTATAAAAAAAATATTATCATTTTATTGTGGTTTAGGTGGTCAGAGACGGACACCTACTTATTTTCCACAGAATTTAAGTTCCTCTGCATTGAAATTTCAAATTTTCACCAAATAGATTTTCTTTTTAAACAAACCTAGTAGTTTAGAAACTACATTCAATTTTCTATAGATTACTATTCTTACATATTTTTGAAATAATATAGATAACTTATTCAAATTTTTTCGTCAAGTTGCCTAACTTTGATTTTTCCATTTTTTTGCCACTTAAAAGGCTTGTTTTTCCATGATGATCCTGCACATACCCAAATATCGAAATACAAAAATACACAATACAAGACCCCCTCTTGATTTGATTATTATTGATTTTAGGGCCCTCTAAAAAGATATGCAAGAGAAATTTACAAGTTTTTGAAGCTCGGATGCCAACAAAATTTGTTTATTTAACTCATGTATATTTTTATATTTTTTGAAAAACTAGCAATCCATTTTTTTTTTAATGGAAATTTGAATTCCTTGCAAAATTTTGATATGAATAAAAAAGAGTGCAAAATTTTAAAAAACAGAGTGAAATTTATGTCTTGTTGAAATTATCTTACAAACTTTGAATTTGGAAGCTAAAAAATTAGTAAAAATAGTAAAAATTTACAAAAGCGGGGACAACATTGTGTTTGTGACAAAATCAATTTTTTTTATTATTTATTTGCAAAACTCTTCCTCTAGGGAAAAATTTGTGTCAATTATAAAAAAAGGCCCAATTTAGCCTATAGGAGGACCTCAGTGACCCTCTAGCGGCATGTGGGTAGTTCCTCTAGTAGAGGTGGTCCTTTGGTGGCAACTTGGGTAGTGGTGTAGAGTAGACATGGAAATTTCGTTAACCTAGTCATTTTATTTTATTTTTATCATTATTAAGGTTTTAGCGATGTGGTGGCAGACTACTAGCCCTGGCTTAAGGGTTTTCTAGTGGCTTAAAGTTTGTGAGTGCCTAGTAGCTATGCACAACACTGATAGTGTTGAGAACTTGAGCACTATAACAACTTAGTACAACACACAAAAAAAAAAAAATTTATTCCACCTTGAACTATGTGTAGGAGGCCATACAACCTCCTCTACAATTTTTTTGTCTCATATAATCCTAACATTGAAAGTAGGAAAATTTTATATCAAAATTCCCTTTTTTGACACTCTAAACTTACTAGCAGCATTGTTTTCCAGACTAAAAATTCTTTGTTTGAATTTTTATCACCAAATATGAGTGTAGTCACAGAAAAAGTATCTCTTCTACTTTTCCTAGCTTGTTTGGGTTGTCCTTGTGAGTTACGCTTAATGTTGCCTTGATTTAGTATTGTAATGTGATTGACACATTCACATTAGGTCTTGGGCCCGTGTGAACTAATTAATTTAAATGGTACCTTCCTAAAGTTTTGTGAAGTGTTGTAACACACTTTCACACATTTCTAAGGTTTTATTAATTAACTGAACCTAATGAACCGCTTTTTAATCAAAATAAACCTTAATCTTGCCTTATTTTTAAGTGTTGTAGAGTGTTTTTTATGCTTTAATTGGCCCTATTTTAGATGCACAAGCTTCATTCAATGCATCTTTTTTAGGATAATCCCGACACCAATCATTAGCCAATCATAATTCAGGTGTTACAAGTTTGAATGGCCTAGATTTAGTGAATTGGGACTCATTCGCCACCTTTGGAAAATGGGTCCCACCTAGATCTTTTGGTCCCAAACCTGGTTTTACACATTTCTAAGCATTTTTAAAAATGGTCCCAAAACTTAAGCCTAGTGGGACTCATTCGCCACCTTGGGCGAATGAGTCTATTGTGGCCCAAAATCAAAATCTATGCAAATTTATGGCAGTATTTTATTCTCTTAGATCTGATGTCAACTTGTAGTGTTGTGATTTCGGGAATTCTTGCATAATTGAGTATAAATATAACGTTCTTTCACTCATATTTTCACCTAACAGTCTAACAAGAATTCACAAGAGAATACAAGAGCATTCTTGGAAAGGGCATATTATCAAACATTTTAGAGCATTCTTCAAGCATCAATCATCATGTCAAAGATTGCATACATCATGTTTGTTATTGTGCTAACAATTGTGATGTAGGGTTTATGATTCAAGCAAGTGTTGCTTTCAAGATCAACATCATTCAAGCAAGAATCAAGAGCTACATCCATTGTAGCCATCTCAAGCATATTTGCAACACTTTATTGCAAGGTTTTGGTGAGTTCCAACATCATATCTTGTTCATTCATCATTCTCCATTTCTATTTGATTTCATTTCAAGTTTTAATTATGAATAAGGGGTTTGACCAAGGAAAACCCCTATTCACAAACCCAACAACATTTTCCCCTCTCCTTTGTGTGTGATTTTTAGGTCTAGGTTGTAGATTTCCTAAGGAGCAAGATTGGAAAAAATTTCTCAAGAGCTCAAAGTTGTCAAAGTTGTCATCAAGCCTTGGAGAACATTGGAGAAGACCTACAGGTTGCAAATCAGGGTTTCAGATCTGGAAATCAATTAGGAAGGACAGAGCAGTTAGAGAAGAGTAAGATCAACCTTTGAAGTTTTATAAAATCCCAATTGGACTGGTTCACCACTTCTAGTGAATGAGTCCTAGTTCCAGTCAAATTTCAAGTTTTTCAAGATTCGAATACCCATTTGGCAAATTCCTATTCCTATACAATTTTCCAATTTTTGGAGTGATTCACCTAGCTTGGAGAATGAGTCCCAGTTAGCATTAAAGTCAAATTTTCCAATGTTCTAGACCTCCATCTAGCCATTTCAGGTTTCCAGGTGCACACCTTCCTTTCTCAACAGATTTTTGTTTCATTTCATTCACTTTTCTAGTCCATTTAGTGTTAATTTGCATTCAATTAGGGTTTACAGTTACATCTTGCATTTCATTATCTTTTCCAAGTCCAAAATTGGTGGTGAACCCCTTTATTAGTCTACTTTCAGCCCCTAGGATAGCCTCTTGCAAGATCTCTAAGTTCTCTTTTGCATTGAGATATCTAGGGTTATCCTTGAATGGAATATCTTGAAAGTGGGTGTGATATCACTTAATAATTATTATTTTTCACACCCATTTTTAGAGGTTCCATTTTGGTGGGCTTGCCTTTCTCTTGGGGCAAATCAGTCCCTCTACACATTCTGAACTACATTTTCTGGGATTGAAAGTTTTTTTTTTATCTTCTATTTTCTATTATTTCCTTTCTATTTAAGTTTCCAAAATTTTTATTATAAGCATTTCATTGCATTTGCATTCACATTGCATTTAGTATCCCTTGTATGAGTATTTGGTGTCCCATTGTTTTTGATAAAAGGATAAATAGGTTTTGAATGGACCCAAAACCATTTACAATAGGTTTTGAATGAACCCGAAACCCAAACAAGGATGGCCAAGCTACCTAAAGAGAAGTCAAAAAAGCCCCACAACAGAACAAAGACAAACCAGCAGTTAAAAACTAGCTGCCCAACACAGCACCAAGATTTTACATGGATCTTGAACCCATTGGTTTTGATAGGACCAAAAACCCAATACAACCAAGTTTTGGCAGGGACCTTAAACCCAAGAGAGAAGCCTGCAACAACCAAACCATAGCATACCAGTCACTCAAGAAGATTAGTCTTTCTATTCCACTGGAAGAGACTTCTAAGTCATAGTTCTACAGAAGCAGAGTCCTGCATGTAGACAAAACTTTTTCCAACAACATGCCCTCTTCACCTCTATTCGGTGTCCTATTGTTAATATTGTAGTGAGAGGAATTTCAAGACTCATGTCATCCTATGATAGAACAATCATTGTGGATCTTGGGTTGTCTAGCTCTTTCACTCCTAGTATTGACACTAGTACACTAGGTATGGATCATACCCTTAGCAACTTTTTTCCTTCAAGTAGTATGCAAGTTGAAACAAGGAATGATAGTGCCCTACAAGAAAACATAATTCAAATTCATGAGGATCTAGAAAAATTACAACATCAAGTGAAAAATGACAACATTTCAACTATTGTCATCCCTACTATAGATAACATTCACTGCATGCTTGAAAGTGAAGATGGACTTGACCTTGTGAAAAACATAGTTCAAATTTTTGGAAAAAGTCTCACCTCAACCACTAGTTGTTATTTACCAACAAGCAATCTCACAAGCCAAGGAGTAACTCAAATTCTTCCTTCCACAACAATTGCCCCAATACCTACCTATACCAATCTTCAAGTCACAACAACAATGCAACAAACTAGTAATGTGATTCCTTCCATTGGTATATCCACTAGCATCGCTAGTTCCTATGTGGCATCGCATGTCATATCTCCTCCCACCTTACCACCTATAAGCATAACATTCACTTGCCCCATACAACCCTTCACCATTTTCACTTCCATCTCATAACACAAACAATGACAAGTTATCATAACTCAACTATTCCAAACCATTTCATCCCTTAAAAAACAAATTTCCACCATCAACCAAAATCAAAATGGCCCACCTACATATTATATCAAAAGCAGCCCATTATCCTTGGAGATATTGCGAACACTGATGCCACAAGGTGTAGAGGTGCCTAGATTTGAGAAATGCAGAGGAAAGGGAGATCCTTCTAACCAACTTAATGCCTATTTTGATTTATGTAGTGACTTTTTCCTTGATGATAAAATCCTAGCTAAGCTTTTTCCTAGGTTCTTGATACTGCCTTGGAATGGTTCTCCTCTTTACTAAAAAACTCAATCAGTTCATTCACTCAACTTGTTGAGGAATTTGTAAACCATTTCCAAGTGCATATGACTCCTAAGATTACCTTGGCTGATTTGATAAGATGTAAGAAAAAAGAAGAAGAAAATATAACTGACTTTATCTTACACTATCAATTGCTTTATTCCTAAATCGATGTCAAGGTTCCCATTCCTCAGCTTCAAAAGATGTTCACAAAAAATTTGCAAAGCAAGATTCAAGAAAAGCTCACCATGATGAAATTCCCATCCTTCATGCACTTGTGTACTTCCCTCTATGATTATCAAATTTTGGTTAGTAGTTAAGATACAAAGTCCACTTCTATCCGAACTAAGAAATCCAAGCCCGCAAACCAAAGAAATTCCCAACCATTTAGAAAATACAACAAAGGGTTCCTTCAATTCAATTCCCCTCAACAAACAACTCAAAATTTCAATAACCAAGTAGCTATTGCTAAAGCCATGATACCCTTTAGCTATGGGGACCCGAAAAGATAATTCACTCCCTTACCTGATACCCTTCATAACACAATGTCCCAACTTTTAGAACAAAAAATGATTACCTTGCCTCCCATCAAAAAACCTGATCCTAATAAGCCTTTACCCCTGAGCTTTAGATCAAATGCTTATTTCCATTACCATCAACAAAATGGACATGACACGGAACATTGCAAGCATCTTAAACATCTTGTGCAAGACCTCATTGATTTTGGTCGTCTTTTCGTTAGAGGTGTTAGTGATCAAGGAAATAAGTCTATTGCCCCTCCTTTAACCAAAACTTGCAAATATTTGCCAACCCCATGCCAAAAAATACTATTTCATTCGTCAAAGCCAGTGAAAAGTTACAAAGAATGATGTGATGAATATTGACATAGATGATGATAACAATGAATCTATTTAACATGATCCTATTGATAATGATCATATGGATGAAATGGTAGGAGTGATAGACGTCATTCCTCGTAAGGGTTGAACTAAGAATCCTCTTGAAATTGCTTTCTCCTCTAAGGATATACTTAAACATGCACCTGATGGTCCTCTTTACATATCCAGTCAAATCTATGACAATCCCACTAATAGGATACTAATAGACCCCACCTATGGAGATAATGTGATCACCGAGGAATTCTTACTTTTGCATGAGCTCTATCAAGATATATACGATAAACCTAAAGCATGAATGAAGACTCGCAATGATTTTTCTTGCCCTACAATGGGATCGATCACCCTTCCTTTACAAATGGGACCGAAAAAATTAGATGTATCATTCTCCATCATCTCACAATTGAACCAATTTCATGCGAAACTAGGCCATCTGTGGCTTCGCTCCATGAAAGTTGTCTCTTCGATTATTCATAAATTCTTAAAGTTTCACTTTGACGATGAAGTATTCATTGTCCACCATAGTGGCGCTAACCCATTGTTCTCTAAAGGTAACTTTTCCTTAGATTTCTTTTGGACCAAGCTCATGGAACCTATAAAACCATGACAAGACTTATTTTCCTATCCTATCAAAAGTTCAAGGCAAATAAAATAGCAGAATTATCCCTCCAAACCATGTCTCCACCCAACACTAAGCCTACTATCCTTGATGAAACCATGCTTGAACCTAAATAAATTCCAAACAACCAAGACCAACCTAAGATGAAAACTTCACCTACCTCCTACAAACAACCAAGAGACAATGAAAATAACCTCGTCACACCCCCTAGAATAAAAAAAGTGTACAAAGTCAAAGAAAAAGTGGTCAAGCAACTTCATGTGGTTCCTTTTGTTCCTCCCCTTAGGGAAGAAAACAAACCTATGGTTGAACAACCCGCTCCTACACAAACGCAACTTGAAAACTAAACTAAAATAAATAGAGGTGCTAGAGAGTGTAGACGTAGACATCGTGCCCTTGCTCGTAGCTTATGTGAAGAATTAAACAAATAAAATCAAGATCCAGACTTGACTGCAACAATGCATGATGACTCTACCCCTACCCCGAGACAAAACAATCCAATATAGCAACCACAACAAGAGTTGAACTCTTTCATGGACATTATCATTCGACCTTCTACTGTGATCAGCGTAGACGATGATGATGAGGTTGCTAAAATTGAAGAAGAGGTGCATAATGAATTGAATACATTGTTTTCCTCTTCCATGAGCTTAGACGACAATTCTCCTAAAAAGACTTTTGAACTTGGTACTTCTCCTAGTTCAGAACTTACTCTTTTCTCTTCGGCTAGTTACCTGCCTTTGGTATACAAGGAATGTGATTGGGAGGTAGAAAACTTGCTTTAGGTTGACTCTCCTATGCCTTACAAGTCATTTGTATTTTTTTCTTTC
>VDFB02196249.1:0-15503 GCA_007258455.2 Sequoia sempervirens | reverse complement strand
AGAAATAAGGAGTAATTACTGAGTTATTAAATATTTAATAATTTGACTTTATTATAAAGTCACTTTATTGAAATATTAAAATATTTAATTATTTGGCTAAGTTATAAAGTATTTAATTATACTTTATATTATATTATTAAAATGTGATTTAATGAGTATTTAATGCTCATTAAAAAGGGACGCCAATAATTAAATAAATTCTCCTAAGTCCAAAGTGAAAATTAAATCATTAATTTAAATGATTATTTTAATGGAGAATTAGGTCGAACTTTTCAAAGAAGAATATATTGTTCTTCCCAAGGCAAAATCGAACTATCTTGTTTATTATTCAATTTTGTCTTCTGAGCATCTGAGCTTTGGAGTTTGCAAACCCTAGGGTTTCTGGCAAACATCGTTTCTGGAGAACGTAACCTCTTCAGAGATCAGGCATACTGAGGCTGTGAGATACCAGCTTAAGATTGCACTTGGTGATTTCATCCAGAGATCACAGTTTTGAGATTATTGAGTTAATTCATCAGAGAATCACAGGGAACTTCATCTAGCAGTCAAGGCGCACTTTTCAGAGGACATTCATTAGAGATTGGGCACCATTTCCAAAGGCCGTACATTATTCATTATTGCAGCAGACTGGTCGTACTGTACCTGCAGGCCGTACATCTGTACTTTCAGGCCGTACTTGACAATCTACTGAGGAAACGCCTTCATCCTCTGTTATTTGGTGATTCCACTTTGGGGCGCTTGGTATTCTGTGTGATTTACATTGAGATTCGAGCTGGAGGAGTTTCTTATTAATTTCTGGCCGTACCATCACCAGCTACAGCAGCCGCCATTAAAATACCAGGTTTTTATTTAAAAATTTCATGTATTGCTTCCCACCTTCAGTTTTGGCGTTGTAAATGATCTGGAAATTGAATATATGTGATGCGCCTTGGTTCTTGAGCAAGATTTGAAGCATTTAATGTCTTTATGTATTTTTTATGAATTTATCAAGTAATTCTAGAAAAATCGCAAATTTCACTTTTGCCTGTTAAAACCTCAAAACACAAAAAAATCAAAAATTTGCAAAAACGTTACAAAAACAATCAGGGATCCAATTTGAGAACCAATGTGGTTCCACATTTTCACATAGCTTGGCATAATAGTTAGGAATGCCTACAATATGGTATTTGAGGCAATTAATGCTCGCAATATGGTATTAAAGGCAATAAATGCCTCATTAAATTTCTTCATGCATAAGTGAAAAATCACACTCCCCAATAGCAGTCCCATTAAGGCATATTTCCAAGCAAGGTCTTTGCTTTTATTGGGATGGCTTCCATTAGCTATTGTTGAGCTTGATGCGGAATTGGATGCCATTGTATCTAACCTACAACATGTTTAAATACCTACAAAAACATGTTAAAAGAACTATAATTTGAATATGAAACAGCAAATTAAATTCATAAAGAAGATGCATTACAAATGTAATAAGGGAGTAGCAATGCCATCAATAAATTTAACCAGAAAACATTTTTTTCAACTTTAAACTGTAAAACCCCTTGTTCAGGAAAAATACAAAATGATCTCATTAAAAAAAATAGTATAAAGCAATAAAATTTTCATAAATTGAATTTTGTTGCAAGTAAAGTTGTAAATAATGTTTACAATCATTTCTTAACATGCTATAACTAATTTACATGCTTGGAATAAAGAAAAAAAGAAAGAAAAAAATAAAAAGAATAAAATCCAACTTGAAAACCAAAATTCTTTAAATCTGCTACAAAATCTTTTCAAATTGCTCTCAAGCATGCTCAACTGCTCTGTGAGCTTCAGCCGTGGGCATCTAGGATTTAATAGGAAAAAATATATATTTTTGAGTATTTTTCTATGTATCAAGGGCGTTTCCATGTTTGCTGCATGTGGTAATGTATTTGGCATGGACTCACCAAGTTTCTGCAAGTAGTTGTCTGAGTTTTGCCTTGTGAGTTGCCCAAAACTTGGCCTCACAGCTCCACGAATTTACATGTAGAGAACTCCCCTAGGAAAGATTTCTCTGAGTATTCAGCAGGTTTGTATTCTAGGATGTAAGGTACAAAGTTCCCTTGTTCCAACAAGATGGTCTCATACACTCATGAGTCATGACAATATTGGCTAGACTGTAACCTAAATGATTAGCTTCCTTTCTGTTTTTATTTATTTGTCTATGACTCTATTCTCCTTTTTGGCCTTGTGAAGTCATTTTTTAATGTCTGCAATAAGATACAGATTGTGAAGTAAAATGGAAGTATATATTTTAGGTAAATTCAAAGACAAACATGCTGTGAATTTTATAAGAATATTATGTAGGAGACAGAATGTGGTCTATAAAGCCTTTATGAAGTACATACACCTTCATAACCTTCACAATTTGAATATATTTGCTGACATATCTCTACTAAGAAGGTAGAGAGTCAACCAATTATGGCTAAAAGAAAATTAATGGGCTTTTTTAATTTTTCAATTTGGTGATAGTACACTCATATTAAACACATTAGTGAAATCTGCATGCTAAGTTTCCAAACTAACCAGATCACATGGATGCAAAAACTTAGGGATGAGCACCTGAAGTCCTTCTGATACCTTTTGGCACATGCCAAATCTGATTAAGATGGAATTTTGCATTGCATTGTTTATAAAATGTTTAGCTGAAGCCTATGTTGACAGAATTGGGTATGCTTTAATCCTGGCAATGCGTAATGCTTTCATTTAGCTTCTGTGATGCATTTTTCTAAATTGCTACCACATTGTAACATGTTGTGCAGATAACAGGGAAGTAGTTCTCATATGTAAATGGTTACCAGCTTCTCTTCATCACATACATACTGTCAAACCTGGATATGTTATTGTTTCTTTGATGTATGTTTACTAGCTTAAGCTATTAGTTTTCTCTACTGTAGCTGATAACTCCGGCTCAAATAGAACATTGTATGTAGTTTGTGAGAGGTTACAGTAATTTTATGCACTCTAGTTGACTGGTTATTTCAAATCTGCCAATAACCTATGGGGCTGGTGTACTTGACATTTTGTTCCGGCTTTTTTTTTGGCCAAATGCTAGTAAAGAGCAGGTGTTGGAAAAATATTTAATTTTGCATGAATATCTAATTTCTGGGGGAGAATTAACATGGGCATTTTATTTTTCTTTTTATTCTGTTTTTACCTTTTATGTATTACATGGATGAAAAACATTATATGGGTTTTGTCTTTAGGCTGTTGCTAATCTGGTGGTAAATTAAAGCATACTTGGTATTTAAAATTTACAACAGCAACAGCCTTTTTTTGTATGAGATGCAAAACATTTGCATTCTTTCATCATTATTGTAGTGTGGGTTTGGCACAAGATTTGGGATTGTATTTTTATCTGTTAGTATTATTTCATTGGAAATGATCACCACATTGAGCTGGGTATCTTGGACCCTTTCCAAGACAGTTAATCTTCTTGTCATAACTTTCACAGGTCACATGGCAGATACAAGCAGGAATGATAATGCTGTGCCCTTGCTAGAATCACCAGGCAAAGGAAATTCTGTAATAACTGTTCAGAAAAATGGTCCACATAGAAATGTGGCTTGTGGTTTTGTTGCTGTCCTTCTTCCTGTTCTTCTTTCCCTGGTCATTATGAACAGGAAAAAGGATAAGGTATTTGGAGTGCAGGTGGAAGTTGGAGGGGATCCTGGTTTCACAGTTCAGAATCACAAATTTCCAGTGCTAGTAAAATCACCTTGGGAAGGAGCTACAACTCTTGCAGTCCTCTTTGAGCAGGCATGCAAGAAACACAGTCAAATGCGATTGCTTGGGTCACGAAAGCTTATTAGCAGAGAAACACAAGTCAGTGAAAATGGAAGAACCTTAGAGAAATTACATCTGGGTAGCTATGAATGGTTAAGTTATGCAGAAACATTTGAGCGGGCCAGCAATTTTGCATCAGGATTAGTAAATCTAGGACATCAAAGAGGTGAACGAGTTGCAATTTTTGCTGAAACTCAAGGAGAGTGGTTTATTGCATTGCAGGTGGATCTTCCATTCCAAGTGTTTTTGAATATTCAAATTATGCATTCTATCTGCTCCCATTTTCTTTGAAAACTCTTCGAAAGAAATATATAGATATTTTTAATAGATTTGGAAATGAGAGTATGCTCATATTCTATCTGTTCCCATTTTCAGGTCATGTTGGCAGCTGTAAGTAAATGTGGTCATTAGATGATCATAAAAATGATACATTGTTTTATATGATGTCCTAAGGCAGTTGATAAGAAATGCAATGAGAACAATTCATTTATGCTCTATGATTGCAATATTTTGTTTGTTATCTCACAAATAGAGAGAAGTCTATAAATGGGAAGATGTTTATGTCTCATTCTCATTCTACATCTTTTACTTGTGAAAGAGGAAATAAACTGCAAAATATGTATATATGATTGCCATTCCAAACTTAACAGAGATTATTTTACTTGGTCCAGGGATGCTTTCGGTACAACATCACGGTGGTCACCATATATGCATCTTTGGGAGAGGAGGCACTTGTCCATTCATTGAATGAGGTTTGTACCCAATTATCTAGGTTCTTGGGGCAACTATGTTTAGCAAATCTGAAAGTATGGGGCAAGAAAAATTTCAAATTCTCCATGCAGTTGCATTTCAATTTTAATTTGAATGTTTTTAATGTGGATGTTTCCTTCATAAATTTTCAGTCGATACACATAATTTTTGAAATGTTGATATTGTTTTTCTAAAAGATGGAGTTATAGCTAGGAAGACTTATCTAAAGAATAAAACTAATAGCATATGAAGTCCCGCTTTGCATAATAGAAGCAATTTTATGTTAGTCAACCTAATGTTCCATTGTAATGTCCTGGATTGGGATTAACATGGAAACATGCAATTTTTGTATTTTTTTTTCCTGAATTTTAAACAAATATGAAACTGTAACAGCAAACTGAAATTGAAAATAAATGGTGATCTCAACAAGTGGCTGGAAATCACACACCAAACCCTCATAATGCTGATATACATCATCAAATACATCACAAACAATAGAACTAATTAATATGTGGCAAATATGTCAAGTATAATTGCTGATTTATGTCTGATTACACATGAACAATAGGTATAGAAACCCTAGGATGCCAAAACAGCAATAGAGAAGCTTTGTAGTTGATTTTATTTTAATTGCAACCGCTGGAAACAATTACAAATGCTGATATGCAAAACTGGAAACACAATTTTTAGAATGTCAAACAACAGATCTGATTTATTAATTGATATGAATCAAAACAGCAATAGGGAAGCTTTGTATAGTTGATTTTATTTTAATTGCAACTGCTGGAAACAATTACAAATACTGATATATAGAACTAGAAACACAATTTTTAGAATTTCAATGATGAATATCTTCTCACAAAAATGTCAAACAGCAGATCTGATTTATTAATTTGTTGGCGTTTAAATTAGCACCTCTGGAGTGCTGATTGTAAACGTTCAGCTATTTCAAATGTTTTGCAACACTTCTTCGTTATTTAAAGAGGAGAAGTCCCTCTCTGCTGGGAGCAATGCGTAGGGAAGGGAAATGTTTAACTAAGTTCCTATCTTTTTATGCTTCAGCGGCAGGACACAAGGGTGCACAAACACAATGCGCCGTAGCTAAGCTTTTCTCTGGTTTCTGCAGATCTTAACTACGACTAACTAGCTTCTATCTATCCAATACCTTCAAGATGAACAGAGCATGAGGGTAAAGGAGCGGGAATGGGATGGTTGGATCACTTGAATTCGCCGTCTCCAGAGGATATGACCGAGGCTCTGAACTCTCGGGTATACACCGGGATAAGGTTGGTACAAGCAAACGCTCTGCACGGTAAACTAGATCCGAGATCTGCCAAGGAGGAGGGACTCCTATCCGAGGTATGAGCTTAAGAAATAGTTTACTAGAAACAACAAAATCACGATGCCTTGGCCAACGAGCTTGCTAAGGAGGAGGGACTCCTATCCGAAGTATAGCTTGGAAGTCAACACATTAAACAACATCAAACGACAACATGTCAATAACAAATATCCAAGGAGGAGGGACTCCTATCCGAGGAGGGAAATGAGACAACAAGCTATTAAACACAGGACGTAGACATAACTCAAATAAGATGATCAAAATGCAAGCGCCTTCTGATATTCTTCTTCAATGCTTTATCAACGAACTACAAAAGTTGGGAAAGCAAAGGCACGAAATCATGCACAATTACAATCATCCAACGAACTCTCATCCAAGAGTGAACAAATATTCGCTTTCAAAGTGTTGGCAACAATGGCGCAGCAATTTTGCATAGCAAGTAAAGGTTAAACAAATAATGAGCCCAAGGCTCTTATTTATAGAACTCAAAGGAGTGGGCAACCCCAAAATCTCCTTGAGTTAACAATGAGTTCTTGCCAATCAATTAGCAAGATTTATTCCTAAATAGGGGGAACAAGCAGTTAACTGGAAAGCTACTTCATTAACTGAAAGTCAACAAAGAGTCAACTGGAAACTACTTCAGTTGACTGAAAGCAAACTAAAGGTGAACTTTAATGAAAGTATCCCTCCAAAATAGACATCCACATTTAGTGGAGATCTAAGATCCACAAATCATGGAAGTCAATTAGACATCCTTAATCAGTGGGATCTGACAATGCATGATTTAAGGAAAGTGGAGTTAAACTTGGAAAGAAGCATCAAGTCAACTCCAACTACATTTAATATCATCTTGAGTTGACTTGGAAAGAAGCATCAAGTCAAACTCAAGTCTCATGAATGCCACTTGGAGGGTAGGACGTCCTTCCTAGGTGTCTGACACCTCATGATCACTTCCGGTCAACAGCTTCTTGATCTGTGTGTTGACTTCTTCTGTCTCCGGATATTCAATGCTTTGATGATACGACATCTCTTCTTGCGCAAGCTATTGCTCTTGGTAACTTTGGCGGCTTCGTGCTTGGAATGATCTCTTCGCAGCTGGCAAGCCAAGGTGCTTACTGCCACGCGAGAGATGGTAATATTGGTCTTTTTGCTGCAAGATCAGTCTTTCTTACTTCTTCGTCCAGAGTAACTGCTGCAGGTCTCCACTGAGCGGGAGATGTATTCTTTTCAAAGATAAAGATCTGCAGACTGTTGGTGATGTCCGTTTGCGCTCCAGCAATGTGTGTAAGATCTGGTTGGAGAATTGCTGGTGCAAGGTCTAGTTGTTCAATTGGAGTCTAAGGACGCCAAATTGTCATTCTGTGAAGAATAACTCGCCTGTTGACTGTAAACACGGACGTGTTCAGACAACTTCTGAAAAACCCTTGAAAATAGCGCCCTCTCGAGAAGTATTTTTCCGGAAAAAGTCTGGCACATGGGTTTTGTTTGTGCATCAATGCTGAACAGACCCAGTTCCTCAGAATTTGGATTCTGAAACTTTTTCGGAAAAACCCCCAAAAATAGGGGCAGCAAATATGTTGATTTTCGGAAATTTGACGAGATGGGTTTCTCTGGAAAATTACGCTGAATCTACCTAGTTGATCTGATCTGATGTAGCCTGCCACCTTTTTGAAATGTGCAAGAAAACCTAAGACAAGAAGAGAGGAAGTAGACAGAAGATGGATTGGAAGTTTTATCTGATTCTCTGAAAAATCTATCTCTGGGTCCAATCCTCAAAATAGTGATCCTTTTCTGCTTCAGATCTGCAAGAAAAATTGAAGAACGGATGAAAACCTCCTTCAGATCTATCAATGGCGTCCTTGAGAGCTTGTGGCTGTTTTTGATCTTTTATCCTGCAATGAAATAATGAAATGGGACGCCTTCACCTTGAATATGTATGTTTAAGCTTCAGATCCACAAATTTGGGGACCTAACACAAGCTCAAAAGGTGATTTGGGCTTGATCTAAAGTTGAAAAGGTGATTTCCACCAATCGTGGAGCGTTTTAGCCAACTTTAACTCAAAAGCTTTTGACTTTAGTCAATAAATGACCTTTGACTTCTTTTGGGCGTCCCTTTTGGCTTCTTGCAAATTTTTTAAGTATTTTTCTCCTGAAAACCCTCTATTTGATCCTGAATCTAGCGTTGTCTGTTGATCCTGAGACGTCACGGACACATTCACTGCGGAGCTGGATCCAAACTGAAGAGAAGTGCCTGGGAGAGGTGATGATAAAAAGCTGAGTTTAGGGCTTCAAAAGAAAGGGCGCCTTTCCCAAGAAAAGGCGCTTTTGCTAATGCCTTAGTGAAATTTTGATCTTCGTTCTTCAGCTTTTTTGAAATGACCTCTCGTGCTTTGATCTGGATTTCTCGTTGATCGGAGAGTCAGATGATTTCGCTTGATGTCTCATCAGGTACCCAGCTCTGTTTCGCCAAAGATGACTGTCTTTAGAAAACTTGGATCTCAATTTAGGGTTCCTTTATTCAAGGGCGCCCCTCCTTGAAAAGGGCGCTTTTACCTTTTAGCTTGATTATTTTCATCTGACAAGTTGCCTACTTTGATCCAGATTATCCGTTGACTGCTCTGTCAGGTATTGATGCTTGCAGTTGCGTTTCCGAGATCTATTTGGGCTGAGAAGGTTATCCTGGGAGGCCATTTGTCATTGGTCAGCATCTGGAGGTCAAGAAAGAAGGGCGCCTTTGCTTTGAAAAGGCTCTTTTTCTAGAACTTCGTCGTTTGTCTGTGGTTTCCTGATATTTCCTCAACTGCCTCTTTTTTGCTTCGTCAGCAGTTGCTAGTGATCTATTCATCGGATGATCTGGATGTTTGTTTCACTGTCGAGCCAGCACTCAAACGTCAAGAATGACTGCTTTGGATGATCATACTGACTGCATTTGACCCTCAAAGATCATGGGCGCCCCTGCTTGAAAAAGGCTCTTTTCAGCATGTGAACAATCTCTCCTTCGTAATATTTCCAGAGTTAGTCAAATTTTGACCTTTTTCTCTTTCAGGAAACTCCTCCGTCGAAGATCACCATTTCTTCATGTCTCACGTTCATCGTGTATGGATGTTTGGGAAAAATGACTAAGGCATTTGACTGCATAGCCTCCTCTTGGTAGCAAGGCGTGCATTCTCCAGACTTAGTCAATTTTCAGCATTTTTCATTTTTTGAAAATCCCAGACTTAGTCAATTTTCAGCATTTTTCATTTTGAAAATCCCCTTCATCAAACAGCATCATTTTTGACCTTTTCCGCCATGGTTGTGTCGTTGAAGCTTTTGAAGCTTAGCTTTCAGCACCTGGTACTGGCCAATCTGCCATTAATGGCTGTGGAGCTCCTAACTTCGTTCCTGAAAAAGAAAAATAGACCCACCAGAGTAAAACGTGTCTTTTGATGATTCTGACTTGACCAATGTGATCGTGAAGCCTTTTAAGCCTATCAAAATCATTTTCGGTCATTTCTGGGAAGGTCCTATTTTCGGGGGATTTCCCTGAAAATAGGGGAAAAAACCCTAATTTTCAAAATTTCAGAATTTTGCACGTGTGTTCCTTGACAGAAGCCCACCAAGATTCTATGATTGGTTTGACCTAAAACAGACCTTTCATGGCATTTTAACAAGATTTAGCTCAATTTACACAAAATGCCAAAAAAATTATTTGGGGTACAACATAATGGATTGAATGGCTGGAAAAGACCTGAAATTTAGATGGTGTGACTGCCTTTTACACGGGAAAACATCTATACAGGTGGTTGGTACAACAATGACAGGCTTGTACAGCAGTGATCAACAAGGTAGGTGGTGGCAGGCCTGTACAGTGGCGATCAGCAAGGTAGACAGCTAATAAATGTTGAAAACAATGCTGTGTAGCAGCAATAACCTTCCAAAAATGCAATTGCTGCAATATGGCAATGATAATAGCAATAAATGCTATTCTACAACTCCAAAATTTGTGGATAAATTTTGAAATCCAGCAATATCAATGTTTTGCTCGCAAATACTAATTGCCAATACTGAGGCTTGAAGGAAGATTCTCCATTATTAGCTCCAATGCAATACACGGGTGAAATCATCCTAAAGGAGATGAAGGTTTTTGTCCTCCAAGATCTTTGAAATGCCCAGGGTTTTCATCCTTGGATGTGAATATTGAACACAATACTCAAATTCTTGAAAAATTAATTTGCAAAATGATGACAAGAGGATCCTCATTGGATCCAAGCACCCCTTTTAAATAGCTTTCCACTTCAGGCCCATGAATTCAAATTTCCATGTATTTAAAAATTCTTTTTATTATGAAGTGTTTAAAAACACTTTTTAATTAGTTATAATAATATTATTATTTAGTTGCCCTTTTTTTAAATTAGAAATACCAGGCCCAGTGTAAAATAGCATTATTATTATTTCTCTTGCTTTATCCATTAGCCTACAAGAAATGAGGATAGGCTAGAGGTCTTCTCCATGGCTCTAATTCTGAAAAGTGGACATAACATCCATGCCAAATCTTATGCTTCTAAAAAAGTAGATGTATTTTGCTATTTATTGAACATTTCAAGTAAATAAAGTTGCTAGAAAAGTATTGTTCTTTCATTTTGTAGGAATTACTTTATGTGTTTTTCCTATCTTTTGGCAAAAGATAAGTGAAATTGATTTGATTAGCTTGTTTTCTTGTAATGACGTTGACCCATCTTCATCTTCTAAAGTATATAGGGATGCATAGCAATGGCAATATTGTCTTCATCTTACATAATGAGACTTGATAGTACCTCAAGAAGGCCTTTAGTTAATTCTGTCCAATGGTGCACAATTTTCAATATGCTGAACACCCTTCTTTAACAAATCTTTTGAAATCATGTAAAGAGTTCAAGGTTTATTTTAAATCAAAACTATTATATGACAATATTTCATGATTTCAGCCCCTTTGTTTACGAAGTTTTCTTTGTTTGACCCATCAATTTATGATTTAGTTTAAATCAGAAGTTTTACATCACAGGACTGATATTTTTTGAAAACAGCAACTTCTCCAGAATAATTACATCCATTATTGAGGAAAATGTAAATGGCCACTTTTGGTGTAAATTTTTCTTTTCTTGGTTGCATTGAGCTAATTTATTTTATATAATCTGATCTTATAATCTTATGATGTGACAGACAGAAGTATCAACAGTAATTTGTGATTCCAAGCAGCTGAAAAAGCTCATTGACATAAGTGTGCATGTGGGTTCTGTAAGGCGTATTATTTACATGGAAGATAAGGCCATTACATCTGAGCCTTCTTTTCCTGAAAATAACACCAGCTGGACGGTGGTATCATTTTCGGAAGTTGAAAGACTAAGTTTGCAGAATCGTGTGGATCCAAATTTGCCTTTAGATTCAGATGTTGCAGTTATAATGTATACGAGTGGTAGTACAGGGTTGCCCAAGGTTTGCTATTACTTCTAACTTTGTGATTTTATCAAGATTTTTTTTGTTTTGCTATACATTTTTATTGCAAGTTTATTCCAATATGCATAACAGAGAGTTGAGACTTTCAACATTTTTTAGCTAAGTTACCGATTCGTTTTTGTATTCGGGTACAGGTACGTGTACGCGAATCCAGTACGGGATTCGGTCAAAAAAAAATTTGGGGTTGGGTACATCTTGGGTACGTTAATACAAAAACATATAAAAATCAGAAATATATACATATTTGCAGCAGTAATTAAGTTCAAAATACCACATAGCATCATGATCATTTAATTATAATAAACAAAACCTCCATAAAAATATAACAATTAAAAATACTACAATGTCAATTAGTCAAACTCAAATGTCATAAATTATTTGTTTCCTGGACGTATCCAGATCGAATCAGAATCAGAATCCGAATTCAACACCTAGGGGAAGAATCTGGTAACTAAGTTTTTCAGTATTCCTATGGATGGCTCTTGTTTATTGCTCTATTTGATAAATTAAATATAGGAATTAATAATGGAGATGACAATGCGTACTAGATACATGCATAAAATATATCTTTATTTGCACATGAAATTATTACAGAAGAAGACTAGAGATGGTTAGCCAAGGATCGGAGTCGAACCAACTAGATCATCATACTCTCCTTGATGATACAAAATGTATTTAAAGGACTTGATGATTGCCAAGAACACAACTATCAATCAACCGACGCTTATAACTACTTGAAGCCGACAACCAATTAATACATAGTGGGACCTTTTTACACATCATTTCCACGTACCGGGGACCCCCTAATTTTTGCTTCGCTTCGAACTTTTGGCTTGATTTTTGGTTTGTTTTTCATGGTTCTCTCTTTCGCCGCTTTCGATGTGCCCGCTTGTGAGTCTAAAATGAAATTTTAGCCAAGTCTGAAAATTAGGTTTTGAACTTTCCAACCAATTTGTGGTCAAACGAAGTAAATAAATTGAAAATTGAGACTAACGTTGTTGTCAGTATGCTTCCTGTTGACTCTCAGCTAAGTTTCATCAGATTCTGACAACTTACTATTTTTAGTAAGTGTGTAATTCAAGGTGTTCCTTCGGCATTCTTGGTGTTTTACCGTTAATCGCATTCAACATGTCAAGTTGCTCGGGCCGGGCAAAATTTGAGCTGGAAACGGACAACTTACTATTTTTAGCGCAAATTTCCGCGTGAGCAAATTTCTCGTGGTTTATACACGTAGAAGCCTTTAGTGCATGTCTGGAGATTCCTTCTGGGTTTTCAGAGACTTTCGCGATGGTGTAACATGCAAAGTGAGACAACAACTTTTAGAGTTCAGCCTTCAGAGGCTATTTTTAGGGTTTGCATGTCAGGGTTTTCTTTGCATGTCGGATGATTCCTTATGGGTTTTTCGAGAGCTTCACAATGATGTGACATGTAAACGAAGATAATCACTTATTCAGGAACTTACTATTTTTAGCAGATGCATTCCCAAGCAATTACCCAAAGACTTCGTAATCACAAACTAATCGCACGTAACAAACGAGGTCAAACGGAGGTCGCTTTGATATGCATGCAAGCCAAATTAGGTTTCCAGCCGGACCAAAAAAGAGGGGTAAAAAGCTCCACTTCCTAAAATTGGTGTATCCCACTGCGATCAGTATCTTTCAAGCTATCCACTAGTAAAATTTGAAGGCAATCGGAGCACTTACTATTTATAGTAAGCCACTTCTGAAACGGGCTATAAATAGTAAGTCAATAGCAGGCGCTAGTGTGAACAAGCAAGTCATCCCATGAGGGAGCACGCCTTTCGAATTTCAAATCAAACGGAGATATGGAGGTCTTAGAAACAAGCAGTTACTATAAATAACAAATCACCTTCAGAAACATGCTATTTTTAGCATATCAGCGCGAGATGGCAGTATAAACAGGCGAACAAGGTCATGAAGGTCCAGTGTTCAAAATTTCAAATCATTTTGAGCTTCAGAAGTATGGAAATCATGGGACTTACTATAAATAGCAGGGCACAGGGAAGCTTGACATGAGATGGGAAATTGCTAAGTCTGGAGTTTATCCTGCTAGACATGTAAGATACGCCCAACTTGCCAAGAAGAAATAAGGTGATGAAAATATTTTAAGTGTTAGTTTATCCACCTACCACCTCCAAATGCGCCCACCTCAAGGTAATAGCATGCAAAAGTTGCTAAGGCATGAGTTTCATCCAGCTCCCTAGCCTAAATGTGCCCAGCTACAAGAGGCATCAAGAAAATTTTCTAAGTATTAAGCTCATCCTGCACACATGTTAGAATGCGCCCAGCTCAAGGTAGTGGCATGCAAAAAGTTTCTAAGTATAAGAAATATCCTCCTCACCCATCAAAATGCACCCATGCAAGGACAAGGAAGAAGACAAAATTTTAAAACTTTATCCACCTCACTATAAGAAATGCGCCCAAGATTAGCAAGGAAGAAAAGTCAAAGCAAAGGCGTTGAAACTTTCATCCTCTTGGACATGCAAAATGCGCCTAAGTGAAGACATGTGAGGACAAAACAAGTCAAAAGGTCAAAGCATTGGAAAGAAGCTTTATCCCTCATCACATTCAAAATGCGCCCATGCTACAAGAAAGTCAAGGAGTCAAAGGTGTTTCATCCTTCATCATGTATAAAATGCGCCCATCTTCTTAAGCATGTAATATGCGCCCATGCAAGTTAGGAGGGATTTTCCAAATGTTGACTAGCCACCACCACCCTTTGAATGCGCCCAAAGGAAGCCATGTGAAGACAAAGTAAGGATAAAGACAAATAAAAGGTTGCCAAGGCGTTATACAAGATGGGAATACTTTAGTGTTGACTTTCTTCTCCCTACCTTGAATGCGCCCATGTTAGAAGATGAAATGGTGAATATTGTCAAGGCAGTGGCGTTTGTCCACCTCAACATATAAAATGCGCTCAAGGTTGGATGAATGAAAGGTGAAATTGGCTAAGGTGTGGCTAGTAATTTCTTCTAAGTGTGAGGTGCGCCTAAGGTGAAGATGGAGAATGTGCTAGGTGTTGAAATTTAAAATATCCTCCATGACATACAAGATGCACTCAAAGCATTTGAAAGAAATTTCTCTAAATGAGTTGATAAAAATTCCTCACAGGCAAGATGAATGAGGAGGAATAAAAATTTTCTAAGGAAAATTCCTTCTTGAGGCCTAACATTGACGGAATTTAAATATTTTTCTAAGTGTTAACAAAATTACGCCTAGACTTGAAGTGATGAAATTTCTCGAGAAACAAGCAAGATTGCCTAAGAGAAAGTCAGATAATGCTAGCCGCACAGGGTCAATGAAAAAAATTTCAAGTCAAAGCAGGAATACGCTCAGGGATGAAGAACTAGAGTAAATTGATGAAAATTATTTTTTCTAAGGTTTAAAATTCAAGAAAATTAAATGAACCCGTTCGTTGTATACCCATGAATTCGACAAGTTCTGAAAGAAATTTTCTTCTGGGTATTGAAGATCTTCAACAAGGAATGGATTTCAAAGTCTTCCACAGTTCGCCGAAGCCTTCAGGATGGAGATTTTTGATGGGCACTTAAATAATGAATTTCCTAAGTAAAAGTTGAAAAAAAATTCTAAGGCAAGAAAGGAAAAGGATGTTGAAATATGTCGCCTTGGCGAATGAATTTGAAGTTGGGCATCTAGATAATTTTTGATCAAATTCCTAATGAAAGCATTTTTCTCGAGCCTGAGTTGGATAAAATATCAGAGTGAAGTACGCCCAAGCAGAATATAAGATGGGTTGGAAATTTGGCTAAGGCATGAAGAATTTGAGGATGAAGTTGGTTAGAGAAAAAAAACGATGAACCCTTGGAGGTTGAAGTATGAAAATCGGGTAAGGTAAGTTTATATGATGAAGTGTTTTGATGTTCTCCTCTTGGCTTGTTCTGCAAGAGGAACGTCGAGACCAGGCGGTGGTGAAGTAAATAGTCCAAGATGATAGATCATGAAGGAAGATGTTAGAAAACGGCTAAGTGTTGGAATTTAGTATGTGCCCAACTCAAGTGGCAGGGAAGAAATGTTTTCTAAAGCTTGGGATGGAGAGAAGAAGGTCGCCCTCATACTTCTAAGTTGAAGAACAACCTCAAGAAGGAAATCATTGT
>VDFB02196246.1:0-26696 GCA_007258455.2 Sequoia sempervirens | reverse complement strand
CCTAGATTTTATGTATCCTCATACACACATATCTGTATACATTTATCTACAACTTATCTTTACATACACACATTTTGATACATTCACTAAGGCTATACATTAATTATGACTAGCTACACAACTATCCTAATATATCAATTACTCACCTCATTCAAATGGCATCCTATCATAGATCATTTCCACAAATACAAGTTCAACCCAATGGTTGTACTTGACCCCTAATTTTTTTTAATTTAAATTCCATTTTTGATATCTCCTACCTATTTTACTAGTCATATAGGGAGTTAGCTAAACATACATTTGCATGATTTGATGTTATGTTATTGTATTTAAAAGTCCAAATCAATCAATCAATTTCACATCCCTCATATTTGATCCTCCTCTCTCATCCTAGATGCATGTATGAAGCAATTAATAATAAAATAATCTAATACTACATGTAATTACAAATGTAAAAAATTGCATATATCATTTTGGGGTGCTTACATGTTGCTTTTTTGGATCTTACACGCATTTCTATGGCTAAACCTTAGATGAACATAAAACTCCTCTGTGGCATTACAACAACTTCTGGTTAAAGTATTTTTAGGGAGGCCACACTACTAATTCCTGTAGATATCAAAGACATAAAGAGTGAAGTGTTCATTTAGATTAATCAAGTTCAATATAGAAGTATACACTAAGCAAGATAAAATCCATGCATGAAGGAAATGTCACAGATATAAAGAAAACCTTGACCCACAAACTTAACCCTAAACAAACTAGAAGTGCGATGCAAGATTTGAGACATTACACTAACAAAATCCATGACAAACAACATTAAAAAATAGTTGGTATGATTTTTCCACAGTCCATAGAGTAATAGAGCAAGCTTCTGGATTCAACTATGTTTGTTTTTAGATCAAGAAGATAAAAATGACGTTTCGGATCACACTCAGTGATCCATCATCAGGAAGAGGAAAGTGAAGAATAGGAGTGCAGATATGACCTTAAAAACTTCTTCAAAGACCTACATTCTTCAATCAAGAAACTAAATACCCTTATTCATTATATTTTATTTTTTGAATTAACTTTTAATTCAAAATTACATTAACCCAAACATTTAATTTAAATTAATTTATATTATTTATATTAAATTGTAAACATCTCGGCCTAGGTTAACCTTAAAGCAAAATATTTTTTTAACAAAATTGAAGTTTGTAAGTCAAGCATACAGTTTTGAATAATTAACCAATTCAGAACGTGTACTACAATTTTAAATATGACTTTAATATACAGCCTAAAACCACCATTTACCATCGTTTTCCTATTTTTCTTGGCATTCCATTTTCAGGTCTAATCTACTTCGATTGTGTGAAGACAGGGTGCGTGTCTGAAAATCTTAAGTTTTCTATGTTGACCATTAAGATCAGACTCTCAGCCTTCATCTCAGACTCCATGTCAATGACTTCTGGTCTTCTCTCTTGTTTTAACTTATTCAGTATGCCTTTCAATTCACGCGTCTCCCCTTGCCAGTCTAATTTACTTTGAGTCTTGCGTGTTTGGCAATAAAAAAATCCAAGTATAATTTACTTGGAATGTGTGTTTTGGAGAATGTGAAGATCTTGCGACAATGCAAAGATCTTGCGATCACAACCGTGAAACTAATATTAGTTCCTTTTAAGTAACCACTCTAGAAATCATCTATGGAAGCCCACGAATCACAATTTAGAAATCTACTTATTTAGAATCCATTTTCACATTAGAAGCCAATTATGGAAGACCAAGAGTCACAACTTAGAATTTCGTATTAGATGTCTCCTTTTGAGATTTGAATTTGGGTCTCCACAATGGGAACTCAATGCTTTAACCAATTAAACTCGAACCCTTGGACAATCCCCTTTGATAAGCTGAAATAAAATTTGTAATAATAGAGAAGTGGACTATGAGGATTAGAAATTAAAGATGTTCAATCTTTCATTAAATTCCTATAGGCAAAAGTGGTTTGGAGATTTATATCTTGTAATGCCTAACTTTAACAGTGGATATTGACACATTACAATGTAACCAATTAATTTTTATAATCACAATAATAGAATTATCTTGCACACAAACATGCATAAATGTTGTCAATAACTTGATGGCATTAGCACGATTACAACTACACATGCAAAAAAAGGCACGTAGGGGAAACACATACATGGGGAGAACACCACATTCTTCTACAACTTGGAAAGAGTGGTAATGATCCAAAATGATACATTTCCCCAATTTGATTCATAATACAACAAGTCACGCACACAAGTAGAGTTATATCAAATTTCATACACTAAAAATATGCATTCACAATGTGGTCAAATTGTTATGACAACATAAGAATTTATTTTAGAACAACAAGAAATAATTTATCCCTATAGTTTAATAACCAGAGTAAGGATATCGATTAGAGTTCAATGAGATATAAGCACATGATCATATTTCATTCTTTAACATTAGTGTCAGGATTCCTAGGCAACCATACTTTGCTACAATTATTCACTAAATCATTACTTCTACCTACAACTAGATTTAGGTCCTATTTTGAGATACATAAACCCTAGTATGAGAATTAACATGTGCAGGGTTTTCTTGTAAGGTGCATTCTACCAACTGAAGTACTCATATCAATTTTGGAGTAAGATATTTAAATCTTACCAAACACAAGAAGATGGCACTAACAAAGGGTAAGGATTTTGTTCGAATCAAATAACTAAGGATAAGTTCCTTCACTATTATTTCTCCTTAGGTCCATTAATTCTTAGAAACCTTCATAATAATAAGAGATAACTAACTAACTAGCACTTTAATTTCTATTCATTTCATCTCTAAGGATGAGGTTTATAAGGAGGAGGAAGAGCTAGATAGTGCACCCTCTATAATTATGTTCTTGTTCATAAAAGAAATCATTGTCATTACAACAAGGTAGGGTTTTATAATGTTACTAAATAAATAAGGGCTACACTTTCATGATACAATAATTTAATAATAAGAAATTTAATTCAACCTTTATAAATCAAATTCCAATAAATAACGCGAGTATATTATACCCTTCCTAACATAGTTGAATACAACAGGGAGTTCACATTTATCATATAGAGGTCTCCTTAAATAAACATAGTTAGTTATCGCATGGAAAGAGGCTCAATATTAATTATATTATATTTATCCAAGTTACATGACAAGGAAGGAAGAGATACCTTAATGAGAATATAATCATCCCTGCATCACCACACATTAATACTTTAGCATAGGAAATAAGTTAAGAAAAATCTACGCATAACTAGTTATCTCACTTGACCCTTCAGGAGGTCAAAAATATTAGAGAGGGATACTTTCAAATACACACACTTTTAACAATCAAGGTTCCCTTTATGACCCTAGATTCTATCTTATTAAAAAAATCTCTTTAATCTACTTCTTTTAGTCTACAAACATTGTTCCTTCCTAAGTAAAAAAATACTACACAATTAGGGGAATACTCAGTAATGAAATCAATAGTAGCAGACAACATTTAACAGTAAAGAAATTTCTATTCTCTACCTAATATTACATACAAGTCATAAAACATTTAAATACATATAAGCAAAACCCACTATTTATTATATTATATTTATCCAAGTGGCATCACAAGGAAGGTAGAGATACCCTAATAAGAATATAATTGTCCATTATCACTACACATAAGACATTTAACATAGGGTAATAAGTGATGGTGTTATTCTTAGGAGCTCTTATGGTAGGATTATTGCCAGATTCTTTGGGAGACTAGGGGAGCAATCTTGTAACATGGATGAAGTAATGTCAATGTTGTGGGGAGTCAAGATTGCTCTATCTTTGGGGATAAAGAAATTGTAGGTTGAAGGTGACTCTAAGCTTGTCATTCATGTTGTGAAAGGAAAGGTGAAGGATGGATGGACTATCACTAACATTATTAATGATATCCAAAATCTTTTGATGGTCTTCGATAGGTTTATATTCTATCTCATACTTATAAGGAGGGTAATTGTGTGGATAATGCCATGGCCAATATAGGAACAATGCTAGACTCCATTAAATGATGGAGAAACAACTTAAGTCTCCTAAAGAATGTTAGAAGAATCCTCTTAGAAGAGAAACACAACAGAATCACTCCAAAAGTGGAGGATATACAGTAATATCATAATATATTTTCTTATATATATTCTTTGTAAAAACAACTACTTCAAATATTTTCCTTTCCATACATGTGACTTATGGTACAATGATGTGAGTGTGATAAGAAGGGTTTCAAGTGGTATGATATGTAAGGATTGTCTTTCAATTTTATGGATGTTTTGATAACTCATAATTTGTTTGTTATGCTGACAAGTGCCTTAAAATTTGGAATGATAAAATAGTTAAGGCCAAGGTCATAAGCCATGTCATCACGGTTTGGGATTTGAAGAATGAGAGTAGATTTCCCATTAAAAGAAACCTTCCTACTAAGATGCTCAATTATAATCCAAAAATGTGCTTCAATCCCTTTGAGTATTGGAATAAGAATATTGGCACGAGGAGCTTTAGTATCCTACCTAAAGGTGATGCAAAAAGGACAAGACTAGAAAATGTGTTGATTTTTTGCATTTTCCCAAGAATTCCCCCTATCTCAAGCATGATTAACCATTTCATTTAATGTTACTTCTTTCAACTTTATCAGCGATCTTAAAGACTACATCTAGAAATTTCCTTCCCACTTTCAAAAACCACTCCAGCCTTCTGTGCTTGAAGCCCAGTTTTGGAAACCTTCTATAGTGTCACTAGCCTAAATTTTATTGCATCATGGGAGGAGAGCGTGTGCAAAAAAAACTTAGTTCTTGTGAGGAATTTCGTAATGACACCTTACTTTGGCACATCTGTGTCGAAGGAGGTTTGACACTACTTATGGAGAGTCTAAGTGGGCATGATGAAAAAATTCCTATGTAATTTTCTAACACGTGGAATAAGAGGCATGTTAAAATGGGTAATATTTCCTTTGAGGTGAGTGAAGAATTTATAGCTCAAGTGACAGGGTCATCATGCAGTTGTCAAAAATTAAAAATACATAGGAAAGTGTAGGATATGGAGAATATGAACCTATTATTTAAATAAGGAGAAACCCTTACCAATGCTAGCTATGATTGAGACAAGCTTCCCCACCCATGGGATAAGGTATGCTTCATGCTAATGAAATATATCACTTTGGAAGGTCACTTTAAATGTTACTATTTTTACCACCTCCTCTTGTTAAACCACTTTAGAAACAAGGTGCTCATTAGCTTCCCTTTCTATTTTCTCTCTTCACTTGAGGTGTATGTGAAAGAAGCCATAGACATGAAGGCTAAAAACCCTAACATGCAACCTATCCTACTCCACCAAGGGCTAATCCTTAGGCTAAATATCATTTCCATTTGGCCCTTTTCCCTCCCAATCCCATTAGTGCTTACTTGATCGGAGAACCCCCAAACCCTCATCTCAAGAAGCTTGATATGCCTCATTCTAAAGGAAAGTTGAAATTACCTACCTAGAATGCCACCCTTGAATTGAATTCAAAACCCCCAAACTTGCAACTCAAGTCTTCAAAAATCTTGAGAACTCTAAACCAAAATTTTGCCACTCCTAGTCTCTGTGAGCTCAAAAACTCCCCCCAAAGGTTTGGGGAAAAGGATTAACACTGGAATGAAATAATTTTCCAACAAAAATAAGAAGCCCATGGCTAATTTATATGTAACTGAAGACTCGGCTAGTTTTGATGATAATGAGGAAGATGATAACAATAAGACTAAGGGTAAGGAAGATAGAAAAAGAGAACCTGATTCGACCAAGGATGTTGACTACCCTAACCTCAACACCTAGAGGTCATAGAGACTTGCGGGTAAGCCCATTCCCAACATCATCGTGGACAAAATCTCTAGTGATAATTCTAAAGAGGATAAGAAGGAGGATTATAGCATCAAAGAGGAAAATGATGAGGATGTTGAGGTGGACACTAAAGGTCTGAGTTTGTTTCCTAGACTTAATACCATGCTAAGTGATTCATACAACTCTACAATCCCTAATAAAGAACCCAAAGAGAGCACCTTCCTAAAATGTGCAAAGATGGCCCAAAACTTCATTGCTCTATCAACTCAGTTGGATGGCCTAGAAAGAAAAATTAATGGTATTTCCTACTTCACTCTGAAGGTCATCCACCACTCAGCGGTTACTATATAGGGTTGGTGTTATAGGAGGAAATAAAAAAGCATGAGAAGACCATTGATCCTAGTACAAGTTCTCAAAAGCAAGATATATTTAAATTTCTCAAAGAGGATTGGGAAAAGCTTACTAAGTAGGGTGTTTTGTGTTTTTATGTTTTATTAGAAAAAATTACTCTATTGTTAATTAGTTGCTAGTTTTTTGTCACTGACCTATGGCCTCTAACCCTATTGTTTTTTTATTACTTTCTACCCTTTAGGGCCTTTTGTGTTTGGGTCCAATGCCCTATAAATGAGGCTTATTTCATCAAAAACATAGGACAATAAGTTAAGAAAATATTTCATGCATAACTAGTTATCTCATTTTATCTATTTTCTCATTTTTAACTAAGAGGTCAAAGAGATTAGAGATGGATAATTTCACATACACACATTAACAATCAATGTTCCTTTATGAACCTATACTACCTAATAAAAATAAAACCATCTCTTTAATATACTTGCTCTTTTTAGTCTACAAAACCTTGTTCCTTTAAGTGATAAATACTACACAATTAGGAATACTAGTGATGAATCAATAGACAAAGATCAATATTTGTGAAGGAATTAATTCTCTACTCTTATACTTTTAGAAGCCATACAAAATATTTAAATACATATAAACAAAACCCACTATTCATTCTCAAGATTATTCAAGTGTTCAAATAAGAAACACTATAAGAACATTTAAAGCTAGTTACATGGTAATCTCTAGAGCCTTGAAATTAATAAAACACCATAACAACTAAATACATTTATTTCACACTCTAATAATTGCATGCATATATATAATACATTTTATATAAAATCTCATCAATCCATGACATAAATTTCTACTCATAACTAAGCATTCACCTTGCTTGCATGAGAGGGAAACCTTAAGAGAGAGGGTTCACTACCTAAGCTTCACTTTTGATTAAAAGGAATTCTAAATTTGATCCAAGCATTAATAAATAATTACATTGAAAATTAAGTCATACAATTATATGAGTACATGCTAATCCATTCAAAAGATAATCAAGCATCAAGGACATTTAATATTTCAAGTAAACATCATATTCTTTTGTCATAATTCATATATTATAAGTTAACACCAATAAGGTTAAAAAAATACATATTGCAACATCCTAAACTTATTAAAATATAATCATAATGTCCACCTACTTTATAAGAGTTAAAGTACAACATATAGGATTCTCGTATCAATAACTATAAGCATACTATTCACAAATTCTAGAAATTGCACATTCAAAGGTGACAAGTGGCCACCCTAGATTAAAATTCATGTGTTCAATTAAATAATACTTACAACATAAATGAATACAAGCCACTTGGGCGAAACAATGTCTACCCAAACATTAGGATACATATATTTTTTGTATTTATTAATTAATTAAATTTAAAAAACACATTGTATTCTTATTTTTAATTAATTAATAAATGTACAACCAAAGGTGCATATTGATGCCTGGAAAGACAACACACTCGGGCCATGGAAAATGAGTTGTTAGTGTCAAAAATGAGTTAAGTGGCATCAAAATGGTGTTCAAAGGCATAATAGTTGGTGAGTGAAAACTAAAAGGTGGACACTAACAATGGAAATCTAGTGGTTGATTAGTTTCAATGTCGCTTGATATTGTTGTTGCACAACTTGAATATGGCTCTATGCAAAGCCTACATCTTAAAAAGTATTTTTTTAATAAAAATTTGAAAGTTCTATCAAACATACTATAGGACCTACAACCCATGTATGGCTTGTTTGAGCTATATTGATTATATAGAAGTCATACTTGACTATCTAGGGACCATACAAAGTTTTAAATGCCCTCTAATGGATCCCTCCTAAAAAACCTCTATATATGACAATCAACAAACCCTAGTAAGTTCACTTTCAATGCATACATTTTTTGTCCTTTTAGATGTATCAGTGAGCTTAGTTTTGCTCCAAGATACACCATATGAAATTAGTTGACAAAAATAATCCAAGAAAGAGAATGGGAGCTTGTAAATTGATATTTTTGCACTACCATGTTGGAGCCACCAAGAGACTTATAATCACAAAATCCCTACAAAACCAAATAAACCTTCTATAACTTAGATATTAAGTAAAAAAACTATAATATCAATACTCATACAAAAATGTATAAAATGTACAAAGAAAATCTTCCATATAAAGGTGAGGATAAGGAGGTGAGAAGGTAGAGCTTAATGTTTGACTATCCCTCCAAAGGTGTGACACATGTGAGAAAACTTTTAGTGCATTCATGAAGCGAGACAAAACTCTAAAAAGGGCCTCTAAGTGATCTTAAGTGTAGTGTGAATAGGTCTACTAGGTAAAACTAAACTAACTTGATCTTAAACCTCTTTTCACACTAACATGGATAAACAAGAAATATGAGTGCAATGGAGTCCATTAGTAAAATGGTGCTATAACACTTGTACTTCCATAAATTGATCTGAAATGTCTCCATTTTTGGCACTATATGGTTACCAATACACTCAACATCAACATAAATTTAAGAATACATTCAACATCAACAAAAAGCACTTGCTAGCATTAGGGATAACTTGGAAATGGAACAAAACATATAATGAAGCTCAACAAGTTGATCAGCACCACAATTAAAGGAATTTTGAAGTGGCAAATTGGGTCTTTTGTGATTATAGCCATATAAGTAAATGCCACTAAAATAACAATTGAAAGATAACAAGCTTACACCTAAGTATCATGGTCCTTATAAGTTGTTGCAAAGGATTAGTATTAATATAATATATAAATTAGAGCTACTTATCTCAACAAAATTACATCCAATTTTCCATGTGTCATTCTTGATGTCTAAGGTTATCATAAAATGAGTTGAATCATAAATTGTGTTACAAAAGCTTGATAAGGAGGGTAGAATAATTTTGGATCCTAAGGAAATTCTTCAAACATGCACTAAGGAACAAATATGAATGAGAGAAATTTTAGAGCATTTAATAAAATGAAAGAACTCTCCAACTAAAGATATTATGTGAGAAAATGAGGATTTTGAGAAAAAAGATTTCTCAGTTGATCAATTTTGAGGGAAAATCTTCTCTAAAGAAGGAAACACGCTACAATATTAATCTTATAGTGTGCATAGGATTATGACTAGTCAACTTGTGGCTACCTTAATTCTTAATTAAATTGTGTGATCATTAAAATAGTCTTATATATGTAGATAAGTTAGCCTAGGTGGCATCCAAGGCATAAGTATGGTATATATAGGAGCTATTAGTTAGTAACTTATGATCATCATATTATGAATTATGTTCTTCTTGGAGACTTTTGGAGGTTTCCCCCTTAAATTGGCATATTATTCTTAATTATTATTAAGTATTTATAAAATATTTTCTATTATATTCTTCTCTTGTGCAAGTTGTTTCATTTCATTTTGTAACCCTCTTTGCATATGATATTATTTACTTCTCCATGGGTTTCTCCAAAAGTTTGGTTTACTCTTTTCTTACCTGGAAAGGTAATGGTGTTTTCTTCTTAGTTTTTTTGTGTTGTCTCATTTTCTTCCCTTTCATTGGAAAAGTTCTTGGTGAATCCACATTTAATATTTCAATAATTCTATCTAACACACTTAGAATTAAGAAAAGACACCAAATCTAATCAAATAATTTCTTTATGACTACCCATAGAGATGAAGATACTAAATTTAGGGCTTGACCATCTTTGTAAGCTCCCAAGTTGTCAACATTCTCTCTCTATCTAGCCATAAGTACTTTTGGCAACATCTTCACATGAAATATTTTCACTCTTCATCTCTTGGTTATATTTCATATATTTAATTAAATTATATGTGTATGTAATTCATTTTAATTCAAGCAATATAAGTTATTATAATAGTTATCTCATTTCGGTTATCATTTCTTGCTATCTATAGTGTGTATATGGTTCCTACTTTCTAGGTCTCTAAGTTCATATGTATATTTTGTCCCTATATGTATGAAGGATAATAGTACATTTGGACACTAGCGTAGCTATGTTGTCATCCATGAGTTATATGGGTGTTTGTGTTCCATTTTGCTATCTATAGTGTGTATATGGTTCCTACTTTCTAGGTCTCTAAGTTCATATGTATATTTTGTCCCTATATGTATGAAGGATAATAGTACATTTGGACACTAGCGTAGCTATGTTGTCATCCATGAGTTATATGGGTGTTTGTGTTCCATATATTCTGTAAAACATTTTTCCAAATTCTATGTTTCTCTATGTTCCTATTTTTGTCTTCATTTTTAAAATATATTACCATTTTTCAATTATTACATATTTCATTAGTCCACTATCCAATTTACCCATAGTATTTAATATACCTGATGAATGTAGCTCAAGTGGTGAAATACATTTAGATAGATCAAAATATTCTATTTACCTTTTTTTTGCAAACTACATTGTTGTTTTTTTATTTCTAAGGAAATAAGGAAGTTGAAATTTAGAGTAATCTAGTGATTTTTTTAGTGGCTAATATTTTCCAATCGATTAATAGTTGAAATTTGGGAATCCAAAATTGGCTAATAGTTCAAGCTATAACATGACTTGAACCGCCATATTTTTGCAAAATTTTATTATGGTATTTAAATTGCCAAAAAAATTAACTCAAAATTTTGCCACAATATTTGATATATGATTGGATTGGATTTGCCTAAATTTTATAAATTATAGTAGAAATCTATATTAATTCACCAATAGTTTATAATAATTATTAGTTTCTTTAGGACCATATTTCTAATCTTTAGTTTCTACCATTGATTTATAATATAATCTAATGGTCCTTGTTGTATTCCATGAGGTAAAATGTACCCATGATTGGTGATGCTCATGGGGCCCATAATTCTTGGTCTCATGAGCATTATAGATTGTGGGTACATTTTACCTCGCATAGTGCAATGAGGATCATTAGAACAATTATCTAAAATCAATTTTGAGCCCTATGAGAACTACAAATCATGGTATGTTTTACCTTACAAAATACAATGGGGGCCATTATATTATATTTTGAAATAATTGTGGCAAGTAAATATTATAGTCTACCCCTTAAACCCATTAATAATTTCCACTCTCACCCCTACTCTTCTTTGAGAATTATTTTTAGATTGGATGGATTCGCCATCATAATTAATGCATTTTCCTATTATTTTTAAGATTTGTCAAAATTTTCTACAAAATTTTAGTGATGTAAAATAATCGCTGATAAATTTAATATTTTTTTCAAAAAAAGGGAAAGATTAACCAATAGAAGTTAATATTTTTTCCTAAAAAAACAAAATATTTTCTAGGATTTTATATCTTATTTTGAGGGGGGTTTCTTAAAGTTATCACTGGAGTAATCAAATTTACCCTATTTCATAAAATTGGATATTATAGAGGCATATGCATGAGTTTCTTGGAAATTCTCAATGGATGTCTTGCTAGCTTTTGGATTCCAATCTTCCTAGTTTTCTTAGGTTATGAATCATGTCATAAAAGCATGATTCTTGGTTCTCATTAATGGTTTTCCAATTGGATTTTTCTCTCATTCTTGTAGTGTCCATCAAGGGGATCCTCTACAATCATATCTACTTATTTTTATGATGAAATCTCTAAGGAGGAACATTTTTTTAGCAAACTTGGTCATATTTTAGGTTTTTCTCTCTCTAATGTCCCTCAATCACACATTCAAATTTTTGGTGATATGACCTAGTTTTTCAATCATCATTTTATGAAGAAAATGTATTCAAGTGGATACTTCAATATTTTCCATCTACTTCTAGCTAAAATATCAATAAGTACTAAATTAAAAAGTCATGAATACTAGTGCAAAATTTATGAAATTTATGGCATTAATGTTGAATCCCTACCCAACAAGTATTTAGATATCATTTTCTTATATGAAGCATAATTAGTATTCTTTCGATAGAAATGGTTGAGAAAATGTGGGCCGAGCTATCTACTTGGAATGGAAAATGACTAAGTTTGGCTAGTAGGATCTTGGAAATAAAGGTTGTACTATAGGCTATCCCCATTTTTCTCCTTTCAATATTTTCTCCCAAAATGTGTGTTGCATGTGATGTCCACAATATGCCAAAAAATTATTACAACAAGGCCTAAGTGATTAACATAAATTTCCTTTGGTTAATTGAGACTTCAATATATAGTTTAAAGGAGCAGGGGAATGCAAATTTAAAAGATATTAATTTATAAAATTTATCCTTGGGAGCTAAGCTTACCTAGAAACTTATCTCTAAATGATCTTATTTATGGTGTAAGTTTTTGTGGTTTAAATATATTTATAATGTAGAACCTCTATCCTTTGTTACCTATGAGGAACTTCCTATGTAATTGACTATTTAAAAATCTGTGACAAAATATTATGATATTATGGTTTCTAAATTATCTTGGAACCTTGGGAATGGAGCTAAAGTAAATTTCTTGCATGACTCTTGGTCAATTAATGCACCCCTTATTAACATGTATGATTTAGATGCTACTTAAAAGATCACATCTCAACCCCAAGGTTATAAATTTAGGGATTATTGGGGTTCCTTTGTCAAAAATGGGGTGTATTAAAATTCTTGGCATGCTTTCTTTGCGTTTCCTATACCTAAATAACACAAACTGGGTTAAGGATCCTTTATCGGCTATCAAGACTCCTAAGCTTTATCATTGGGATGAATTATGTTGGTTGAGGAATAAGGAAGTTTCCTATAAGGTGAATTCTATATATGGTGTGTCCAAAGCTACTTTTCATCCATTAATGATTGATTGGACAATGAAAAAGAATTGGAATTCATTGCCCCATCCCAAATGCAATCCAAATACGTCACTTTTTACTCATAATAAAATTTCATCCTTTCATAATTTTATGGAAACAAAAATTCATGGTATTTCTTGTTATTAGTTATGTTGTGTGGCTTATGAAACAATGAAGGATTTACTTTGATAATATAAATATTTAGTTGGTATTTAGTCCCTACTTATTTCAAAGTTCTAGATGGTGTAGGTGATGTCGAAGATAATCAAACAACATTCATGTTTGGCCCATTGGTGCTCCTCATCTTCAATATATATGGGGTGCATATTTACTTTAATATGTGCTTTGGGGAATTTAGTTAGAAAGAAAGGATTTTTAGAAATGAAGATCTTCCTTTAGAAAGATGTTGGGATGAAATTGAAAGCATTATTATAGAATATACAATAAGTAAAAATTATAAAAAATCTTTAAGAAAATTTCTTCCTCTAAGACCTTAAAACTAGAATATGTATTTCAGTCAACTCACTCAAGTGTTAAGAGCACATAAAACTCTAGAAACAAAAAATAATTTGAAAGTTAGTAAGTCTTCTCAAGGTAATATGGGTTTGGCAAGTGCTAGATACTTAATTAGAGATAGTTTAGGGATACATCCTTGTTTGGAGGTTCACATTGTTTAGGTAGTCAAAGAAATAAATTAGTAGAATGAGAAGCTCTTTTGATTTTGATTGGTCTATATATCTTGCCTATAATGTATACTTTAGGTTGATTGAGGTGAAAGAGAATTCCCAAAATTTGTGATTAATGCCCTAAAAAAGGAAAGTGTTACAATTAGTGGCTTTGAGCTTATCTAGAGGAAGCACTAATGTGGGTTAAGAAATTTGACTAAGTGAAGTTTGTGCATTACTATTGTGAGAAAAATATAGAGCCAAATATGCCATGTAATCAATGCATTAGTTTGTTTGATTTCTCCTTGCTCGAAAGTAAAGAGGTGGATGAATAGGTTATTTTATTCACCATCATTAAAAGGGTCATCATATAAGAGATATGAACATAGATTGTTTTATCCATGATTAGGAATTTCTCTATTAATATGTTCATGCTTGCATTGTTAATGGTCAATTATATTCACATGCATATGACAACATATTCATTTTTCATATTTGGTGTTATCAATGTTGTTTATATTGCATATTAATGCTTGTAAGGTGAAGCCTTCATGTTGATATCTTGTGGTAACATGGTGTACAAGTATATGCATTATCTCACTTAACTAAATTTAATTTACAATTTTGATAAATTTAGGATATGAGGTGAAGCCTATGTTCAATGTAGTTCTTGTATTTGGTAATGATATTATGAATATAACATATATGTGGCCATTGGAAAATGGGTCTAGAGGTAGTGTTGACATCTCCTAATCCAAGGTGTCATTAATATTTTTTGTTATGATGTTATATGTTTTTTTGGTGCATGTCTCTTAGTATGTTTGTTTATACTTTTGTGCCATGCTAATCACCTCTATGGATTTCAACATAGTTGTTCTCCTTTAATAGTTTATTTTTATGGGTTGTTTATTATTTTTATACTATGTTCTCTGGTGTTTTACACATGTATATCATATTGCTATATAATTTGTGTGTTTTGTATTGATTGAAATGGCTCTATAATAGAACCTCTATAGTATAAATAAAGTTTAAAAAATGTTAATAATTTTTTTTTAATAATAATTTATATACATAAATTAAAAAGATGGGTCACACGTGAAAATAAATGATTATTTTTTTTATTGTCCCACTCCTTCACTACTTATAAAAAATTGGAAGAAAACATATATTGTCTTGCATAAAAGTCTTAGGGTAAATAAAATATCTAAGGATGAATAACAATGAATTTTAGGAATAAGAGTTCAGGTAATAGTTATTTGAAATAATTGTAGAATTTAAATAAATAAATGACACTTAGCTAGATTAGTTTGATGTTGATTACTCTCTATCGGATCCTATTAATTAATTCACCTATGCATAGAAAAAAAAATAGAATATACTAAATAGTTAGATTTGAATTAGTAAATTATGTGTTCAACCATTCAAGTCATTTTCACATAATATGAATTATTTGCACAAACTACCTATTTAAATCAAAAATTCAATTGCATGAATTATGAATAGAATCCTTTTGAGTAGATCTAACCTTAAGAATTGAAAATGTACACTTTTCAAAGTCTGAAACCTGTTCACCTTGACTTCTTGAGTTCTGTATAAAAAAAATAGTTATGTGGATTCAAGAGTTTATAAGGCAAACAATGATTATCCTTCAATCAAACTCTTAGGATACCAAATTAGTGACATGGAACAAATGTTGAAGAAAATAGGTAGTCATGTAATATATCATAATTTAATGTTGATGCAATGATAATGTTACATGATAATAGTTTGATGCTCATTGATGTGTGTAAGAGGTTGTGTTCTAATGCATTTTAGATTCTATATTTTCAAATAAACTACAACTACTCTTTAAATACAACTCCAAAATGACAATTAAAACATTTCAAACTTCAAATGAAGACACCAATGACTAGTTAGAAGGAGAAAAATGAACCTAAATTTAAAATTTAAATCTGAAAGTTTGAGGATCATTTTTACAAATTGCACAATTAACTTAAAACAATCTCACAAATTATAGATTTAACCTTAGATGAAAAATATATAAATTAAAAATCAAAACAAAATTATTAATATAAAAATAAATATAATTAAATAAAATCTAAATTACATTTCCATTTTTATCATAACATAAATAACCATTACAAAAATAAAAACTATCCACCGCATATAACCCACTTCTTGTGCTCAATAGAGACTTTTCTTGTCTCAATCGTATTGTAAGACCAGCTTAAAAGTCCATCTTGTATTTAGTAGAAATTCATTTTCCTTCGTATACCTATCACATCCCAAAATATATACGTGAAAAAATATTGTATGACAACGTATGTCTTTGCATTTGTATGTCGTTCTTTCACCTAGCAACTATTTATAGCTCTCTGCCTGTTGAATTATATTGTGTTTCCTCCTCTGCTCTACTTTACCTTACCATGGATCCTGTTTTCTTATTCTCTTTCACGCTTGTCATCTATTCAGCCTATGCTCTTCCTCCCTCACTCAATAATCTCTCTCAAGAACAGCATTTGCTCTTGCAAATCAAAGCTGTCATTACCACCAACAACACCACTTCACTGCCTGACTCGACTCCACATCTCCCTCTCTGTAATTGGACTGGTATTACCTGTGATCCCACTTTTCATTCTTTCCTTTCCCTCAATTTATCCCAAATGAATTTAAACGGCACCATTTCGCCTCTGCTAGGGAATCTCTCCTCTCTTCAATTCCTCGATCTCTCCCACAATGCTCTCACTGGCCACATTCCACCCCAACTCTGTCAACTTACCCATCTGCAGATACTCATGCTGAACAACAATCAATTACAAGGAACCATTCCGCCGGCGCTCTCTACTTGCCGCAGTCTGTTTTTCCTGGCGCTCTCCTTTAACAGATTGCATGGAAGCATTCCGCCTGAGCTGAGTCTCCTCACAAATTTGAGGTACCTTTACTTGGCAACAAACAATCTCACCGGTACCATTCCCCCGTCTTTCAAAAATCTGTCCGCCTTAGTTCAATTGTATTTGGAAAAAAATGATCTCTACGGTCCGATTCCTTTTGAATTGGGAGCCCTGGCTCAACTACAGGAGCTCTCCCTGTTTAGGAATCACTTGTCAGGCACAATTCCATCTCAACTCGGTCAACTTCGCCGTCTACGAATACTCTGGCTGGACGGCAATCGATTACGAGGTACTATTCCGCCTGAACTCAGTATGCTCACTCATCTAGAGGTTGTTTACCTTTATAACAATAAGTTATCAGGCACCATTCCCAGCTCTTTAGGAAATCTGTCTGCTTTGATTCATATGGATTTTTCACAAAACAATCTCCAAGGCCCCATTCCCCGTGAATTGGGCATGCTTAGTCACCTAGAGTTTCTTTACTTGGCAAAAAATAATCTCTCAGATACCATTCCCCCTGAATTGGGAGCCCTGGCTCAACTACAGGTGCTCCTCCTTTTTATGAATCGGTTGTCAGGCCCCGTTCCACCTCAAATCGGTCAACTTACCAATCTGCATACGCTCTGGCTGAATGATAATCAACTGCAAGGTACCATTCCTCCTGAATTGGGAATGCTCACTCACATACAGGTTCTTTACCTTCATAGAAATAAGTTATCTAGCACCATTCCCAGCTCTTTAGCAAATCTGTCTGCCTTGACACATATGGATTTTTCAGGAAACTATCTCCAAAGCCCCATTCCCCCTGATTTGGGTATGCTCACTCACCTACAGATTCTTCGCTTGAAAGTAAACAATCTCAGTGGTACCATTCCCTCCTTTTTGGGAAATCTGTCCTCATTAAAAGTATTAGATTTATCTAAAAACCGGTTTAGTGGACATATTACATGGTAAGTTGGTACAATGGACTATAAAGCATGTTCAGAGAGGATAAAGCATGAACAAGAATTTGAAGTTGTTCGAGTAATTTGGAACAGCTTTACAGGATGAACCATGGGACTGCTTGCAGAATTCATTTAAATTAGTATACTTGCATATACCCTTTAATCAAGCATTCAAAAAATGAGAAAATGCATCTCACACTACATCAGTTGCGTCAAAGTTCATTAGCTATTACAAGTGTGTGCATATCAGCCTTCGATTTCTCAGAGCAGTATTGAAGAGCTGTCTTGATTATGATATAATAGAAATATGCTTGCCGCTATGGAACACACTTGATAAAGAGGAAAATTTGACATGCAATGTCATCTAAATTCGATTCAAAGTCGGCCTGCCATGGAGAATTCCTAAGTTATGTAGGGAGTTCAGTTCTCTCTAGTCACTTAGTGACAGGCATTCACTATCATGTAACATTTTGGCTTTTGAGATAAATGTTGTAATTTTCTAGAGCAGATTAGGAGTTCTGATTAATTGCATCCAATTTCAATGAGAACAAATTTGTTAAATGGGCTACCAGGCCATGTGTAAGATTCTGGGTTTTATATATATAATAAATCTCAATGTTCGAACATTTATATTAGCAAAGTTAATGTAAGATTCTGGATTTTACAGGATCATCAAAGTTTCCTTTAAATTGTGATTCAAGATTTCTCTGTATCTTCAACTATATCTTTATTAACAGTTCGTATGGTCTGCAGTCTGCACTAATGTGAGTTCATTAGTTAGCTTTATCCATCTTCTAAACGAAACATTGCAGGGTGCCCATTGTTTTTGGATTTAATGTGGAGTATTGAGGTGTGCCAACAGTCTTGGGCTGATTAGACATGGAGTTTCCTCAAATTTCTCTCCTACTGCTATTGATCGAATTGAGAAGCACTTTCTCTGCAAGATGGTCACATGGAACATTTCATCATCTAACGGACAATTTTAAAGAGTAAGATAAGTTCCTGCCTCACATCATATCGTCTGTTACATATGCATATGTCCAAGGAATGTACCAGTACATCCTCTCTGCTGCCATGTGCCAATAAAACCCGATAAACTGTAGTTGTTTACCTGGCAGCCACTAAAAATTCAGCCACGTGGTTCACTAAAAATTTAGCCCCATGGATCAATTTTAATGGAGCCATCTGTGAATCTAAGCATTGCAGCCACAGCTCCCTCTGTGAACCCTTGCACACTATCTCAATAAAAAAAACTAAAATGTCTTCCTTTGTTCCACGAGAATCAAATTATTTCTGACATGCACCCTTAGAATTCAAGGATTTTCCAAGACTAGCCCGGTATTAACGTGAAGCAACTCTTGGTTCTACCCCTTGGCCTTATCTGCTACTCTTTTATTCGCATCCAGTGTAACATCGTTTATGGGAAAAGAGTCAACAATGTGATTAAACAAATCAGAGTATTTTTTAGCTGCTTTCGAACTATAGAATCCATGAAACCGCATATCGCAGAGCTGGAGCTGATCAGTGGACCTTAGTAGAAGATCACCCATATACTTTCTGATGAAAATATTTAACATGCTACAAATTTCCTTAGCCATGAACAGGATGCAAGAGAGGGTAAAGGAGAACAAGAGCAAAGATATATGGAATATAGTAATATACAAATGCACCCACAGCTGCACTCGAAGAATTTGTTTTATAGTATCAAACTATGGGGCTCTTGGGCTAATTATGGATCGTGGGACTCGTTCACACTTACGTTGGGGGGCTCAGGTCTTGCACCCTGTTTGCAATTTGAATCCTTATTGGGTCTTTCTGTCTCTGAGATTTCCATACCTAAATGAAGGTCAGGGCATTCTCTTCTTGTTACCCAAAGAACAGAAGAAGTGTCATTACAGAATACCGCTGACCTTGAAGTTCAATGAAATTTAGCAGCCCCCTTATCGAATCATCTTGGTAGTCCCTACCTTCAGCAAGGATTCTATTGTTTTCAGCACTGCAATTTTTTTCAATTTGTTTGTCTTGGAAAATATGTGAGCAGGCAAATTAGCCCATTTCTCTATTGTTAATGGAATTGAAATTTTTTATTTATTTTTAATTATGAGTAAAGATTTTGATGGTAGTTACGAACCAGAAGGATTTTGAAAGGGCCCCACCCTTTTACAAAGATCAGAAGAGACAAATCACAAGGATCCATACAACCTCTTGGATCAGCAGCAAAAAGCAGATAGCATGAAGCATCCAGACAGCGGAGGAACAACCTGTGCAAACAGCCCCAAAACAATAGCAGATTCAACACCTCAAGGCAGCTTAAAGCTGAATCTTTTCAGGGAACTCTGATTCCAACCATCAACCTTATCCTTTGATTCATGTCTCAAGCAGAATTCCCTTTTCGAGGGTTTCAGCATGAATCTAAAGAGTGTAAGGGATCTCTAGAATGCTTCTCAGCCTCAATCATCCTCCTATTTTCCTTAATATAGGCCAACTTGGCGGATGTTGGGATCCAAGAGCAGAGTTGCAGGAAGAAACCACACCTAGCCTCTCGCAACCAAATACCTTCTCCATACCAAGCTTCGCTAAACTCAACAAGAAGAGATCCACTCCCAGATATAACATCATTTGTAATCATCTTGTCCACAAGAGGACTAACCACCTCCTCACGGTGCCCTAAGAGAACCATATTTGGAGCTTGAAGAAGAGACTACTCCTACTGATCCTAAAACTCTTTGTGACCTTGCCTTCCTTTAGAAGATCTACATCTAGCGGTACCATGGCTAGGCCTGTGGCAATAGTGATAAAACATCAAAGAATCCTCTTACATGATCGGTTGCACTCAGTTGCCCACCTTAGAGGATAAGGTGATAGAAGAGGAAAGCACCTCATTAACTACAATGTTAATATGGTCAACTTGTCAACAGCAATGAGCTGGTTGAAGGAGCTGACAATACCGGCCCATATTTCCTCATCCCAATATTCTAAGGGTAAACAAGGAGACCTAACCCAAACAGGGGCATTCTGAATGAATTCTTTCTCTGGATCAAAGCCGGATTCCACCCCTTAAGGAAGAGCCCAGAATTACCCAAAAACGAAGGCTTCCTAGGAGGGTCTGAACACAATCTTCGTGGTGAGAGAAGGAAAGAAAAAAGAAACCCTTCAAAAGCACCCATATCTCTAGAACCATGAAGTTTCCACTTTCTCTTAGCCCAGTTCTGCAAATATCAACATTAGGGCTAGACCCTAGAAATTTACCAATTAGAGCACTCTTTAGCTTCGAAGATGATCTATCCACGATAACATCAGATATCTTAAGCATCCCTTCCACGCCCTCAACCACCGCAAGCAACAGGGAAGAAAGAACAGGAGACGAGTTACCTTTAGCAGTGTCCGCACCGAGAGAGCCCCAAACGAGGCGAAACAGGGGACGAAACAGTCACCATGTAAGCTGATTCCGTGACAGGGTTATCCATCTTTTCTTTGGTTAAAAAAAATAAATTTTCATTTGGGAAAAATAAGGAAAAAGCGAGGCAATGGCAATGGTGAAGTAACCGACTAAAATTTAAACAGATTTTGTAATGCTTTTTTGTTGTTGTGTCATTGCAAATCGCACTAGCATAAAAGTTAAAACTAGTTTTTAATGTCTGGGCTTTAGTCTTTCAAACCTTTTGGAACTGATTGCAGGACACATATCGGTATAGATGGTTGACAGCGTACATTTTAGGCATACAACACCATTGGACATTTAGGATCTCTGCATGTTCAGGGCTCACAGGTCTAAAATGGACTAAGACATCTGACACAAAAGAACATTGCTCAGCTTCATTTTCCTTTTATGTTCACTTCAATCAATGCTCAGATGGAGGAATGCATAATTGACGGCAGGTTCAATGCAATTTCATAGATAGGATAACAAACTCAGGAGATTAACTTGAAATCTGAGTATCATAGGAAGAACTGTATTACTGCAGGGAAGGGTATTAAAAACCTTGGGAATATGCCGCCAGCCCTGTGGGTTACAGAGTGTGAACTCGCAATCTCATACCGTTAGTTTCTGTTAAGGTAGGGATATTATAGAAATAGTTACATGTTTTTAATTTAGTTGACCAATCAACTAAACAAATTTATTATTCTTTGTCTAAAATTTCGAAAATATATTTATTTTTAATATTTGGAAAATGGGAATGTGTATGATTTGTTTCATGTTTATCTAAATTAAATGAATTGTTTTTTTTATTGTTTTTTTTAAATGATAGGTGATATGCAATAATTTTTTCATTCTTTTTGTTTCACTATAATTTTGATTTTTGTAATAATTGTTATGTGTTTAAATGTCAACTTTATTAATAAAGCTGATACAATTGAAATCACTTTTTACTATTTTATTTTAGTGTATGCTTGTAATCAATGTAAATATTCACTAAATTCTAAAACATCATTAAAACCTTAACTTCAACAATTTTAATTTTGGACTACACATTAGCATTTTCAAATATGCAATAATTTCCCCAAAAACCTTATTAGATATGGAGAATCCATGAGAAGATTTTTCTCAATGTTTGTGCCTATGAATAATTTCATTGCTTTCCCAATGTGAAAGTTTTCTTCTTTGAGCATGTGCTCTATCCTATGTGTATTGTAGGCTTATGCTTGATAAAAATTTGAATGCATATAGAGAGTAAAATCATATAGATTGTAGACATGAAATTATTGCCTGCAAATTAAAATTCACATGTTCTAGTAGTGACCTTCAACAATTGACAGTGGAGGGGTTAGTCATATCATCATATGAAATGGGACACCATTAATAGGAATTAGTGATAATATGTCCATCACTTTTCTATAGTTCTACATCTTCTTTTGTCTTTATTGAACAAGCCTATGAGGACATGCAAAAACCAATGAGAGGACAGATGTCACCTTTCTGTTGTTATTCTGTAGCTTCACTTTTTCTTAATAAAATATAGCCCACAAACTCACAAAAACTAATAGAAATATTGTAACATGCCCATTGTTCTACCTAGTAAGTTTACTATGTTTTACCCACAAGTGAATAGTTTATGCATCTAACCCTTAAGAGCAATAAAAAAATATCTTTTCCTTTCAATAATAAATGCACACTTGAAACATATTTCAAAATTTCCCATTACATACAGAAGAATTCATTTCATTGATACAAGTAATGTTGATACATAATTCCAATATATGACATTTCACATTTATGATTCCATAGAGATGGTTACAAGTTTACATACATAGCTTTAACAAGCTTACTGAATATAGAAAGTACAAATGGTCTAGAATATCCTCCTCAAATCTTGGCCGCCAAGTGTGTGAGGAGAAACGTCACTCAAGCACTTTTCTGCTAACCATGGACTTACTACAATCCCCCACACATCTACCAAACTGGTAAGATGGACCTACCCTTTGACAAAAAGATTGGTTTGGTAACATCATAACCTTAGCCTTTTTCTAAGCATGGTGTTGTGTCCTACATATTTAGAGCTACCATACAGTGGTTACAACCTACATGTATGACTATACCTGCCTAGTATGTAAACCTGGATCACAGTGAATTGACAGTGTAAATAGTGGCTACTTACAATACTTTGGCCAAAGAATTCATCACCCAGTATTTTGAGCGAAAGTCGTCTATTTCACCAAAGGTTTCAACGCTTGATTTGGTTTTATGACCATTCATACTCTATATCTAGGTTACCTCCTTACCCATGGATCAAACAAACCCCAGGAATAACCCTCTTAACAACTCGTAATATTTACTACCAAAGTGATTCTAGCAACTTCTTACTTTATGCTACATACATCTAGTATAGACATCCTACATATAGCGATGGCAACTATGTATAGAATAAATACATTATGTTCATACAAAATTCCCATATATAGGGTACATATAAATAGAAACCAATAAGATAATTTTATACACATAATGGACAACCAAGAAATGTGCAAGCATGAAAAAGCATCACAACATATTCAAAACCATTATTTTCCAACATAGTAAACAAAACTATTTAACCTTTCCAGCATAAATGGCAAGGGTATAGAAAATAGCATGCTTGTATAAAAGCCCCAATTGTTTAAACTCCCTCCCTAGCACAATTCCTCAAGCCCACTTGATACCTCCTCAAGATCAACTTAACTCCCTCTTCTAACCTCTCACTAATTCTCTCAATAATCACAAATGCAAAATAACACAACTCTCAAACTCTCAAGCTCTCAACTCACTATCACAGCAAAATAACAACAAAATAATCAAATTGATAAGTGTAGCATTTGGTAGAATGAGCACCTCTATTTATACTAAATTGTGAGCAATCAAAGGCTACAAAAAAATTAATATTTCTGCCACCTTGAACTATCCTCATGCAACAACTCATCGAACTTACAGGTTTGCAACACATAATAGTCCTCTCCATTCAAATGGCTAAGTCAACTTGTTACAAGGGACAACAAGACTCTTTTGCTGAGTCAAATGAACAATGGGCTTATTACTAAGTTTCCTTAATCAAATTCCTTCTCATGCTTTTTCCAAGTTTACTCTTGAGCGACTAAGTCTCAAGGCTAAAATATTGCTTAATCAAGCTTATGCATAGCTTATAGACTTCTTATACATTACATTCTCTTCTAAGTTGGTGCCACATTTCATATATATGGGCACCTCATGAAAAAGTGTGGGCTTGACTTCTTCCTTATTGCTTAAAAAAGATGTGTTTAATTTTTGTTGCAAAGTTTACACAAAAGCCTTTCATTCCTATGTGCCTCTTAATTCTAATGACTTGGTCCAATGTTGATATGTGCGAGTTAATATGCAGTGCTAAGGCTACACCTTATTCATGTGCCCAGATTTCATTTAAGCACTTAACCATTATTAATGATAGTGCTATATGTTGCACTTTATGAATATTACAAATGTTTTCAACTTATATATTGTATATATGTGTATGTATCTATCCATGAAAATATATATATGTATATATACATATATATATCTATATATATAGATATAAATATATGTACTCATTTCATAAAGTTATCAAATCAATAATTGTCGATTATCAAACATATATAAATATATAAAGAATAACACTACATGTATATATATATATATGATTATACATAAATATGTACATTAATATATATGTGTAGCTATATCATTTCAATATCTTTATAAAAACGCTCATACTTATAACCATTGATCGACATATATACATGAAGTGTATATATATATATGTGTGTGTGTGTGTGTGTCTGTGTCACCTTAGTCCAATCGGTATTCCCATACATATGGTTAATCCATCCATGAGCACGCATAGGTATGTTTATCTATATATTATGCATATATCTCATCAACATACTATAAACACACAAGGAAGGACTTTCACTTGACATTGAAGGACTTAATCACATTCCTCAATCACAACATTCATAGGAAAATATCAACACAACATTCACATCTAAACCAAATATTAGTTACCTTTTCCCAAAACTAACTTGACTCAATATAGACCAACTAGGGTGTGAGTGTGTGAATGCTCACTTAGGCTCATCAAGGGTTACCAGACCAAGATCTTCTCTTGAGTGATACTTCCCCTCTCTTCTGAAAGTTCAAACCTATTCCTGCACTCAACAGCACATCATAATATTAATTAGCCCGATCACAATATAATCATATGCATCATACATTTCATAGTTAGAATCATTATAGAATATAAAATTGCATCAATCATTCATTCATTGACGATATATAAATATTCATAAAACACATTCATATATTCAAGTAATTTAACCAAACAAGGTAATAGTAAATAGGTGATAACACATGGGGTGTAAAAAATATCACATGGCAAGTAGTGGAACCACTAAAGAAATTAGCAGCATGCCAAATGATGCTAGGTGTTAACCTTTAGCCGTTTTACATATTCTTTTTCTTTATTAAACAAGCTTCTATGTACATAAACCAATGAGAGAATAGATGTCACCTTTCTACTATTCCACAACTTCACTTTTCTTAATAAAATATATCCCACAAACTCTTGTAGAAACCAATGGAAATAATATGACACATGGAAAACCATGGGACCACTAAAGGCATTAGTGCATATTCACTTAATTTTTTTTAATTTACACATGTTGTAATTTAGACAAGCTATTGCTAAGAAATAATCAGGGGGTCAGCAAACTTAAGATATAAAATTTGTAGTGCAAAAGGAATTTGCCACTGGAATGAGAAGGTGACAAGTGTCTCAAACGGGGCCACAAGTGACCAAATCACTTAATTCACATGAATTTAAACATGTTTTTTAAAGTTGTTTTAAAGTGAGCTAGGATACAAAATCGATAAGCAATAAAAGAGGCTCAGTTGGATAATAGAACAAAACCTATGAATAAACACTTAAGTGATTAGGATACTAGAGCCAATAGCCAACGAGAAAAACATGAAAAGTGCAAGGGAGTTTCGATGAATACTTCTAAGTTTTTATTAACACACGTGAATAAAAGGTCAAACATTGATCTTTGTAAATCTAATGGCTCTAGGGTGATTCCAGATGTTTGAGTTCGCAAGTCTAGCTCTTCACACATTTCATTCTAGAATGCAACTACAACCGTCCATCGAATGATGAAATATTTTTGTACATTAATTTTAATTTTCTAGTACAACTTAAGAAAACGGGAATGGACTGAAGAAGTCTAACATTGAGATATGTTGACACTTATCTCCATTCTACAGACTTTATGTAGGAATTTGGGTGTGTGGAAATTTGTTCCAAAATAGAATGATATATAGCATTTGATATTTTTCCATCCACACTATGATTTTATTCGTATACAAGTTTAATTCTAATAACATAAGAGATTTATTGAATTATTGCATTAAAATAACATAGAATTGAATTGTTGCATTAAAATAACATAAAATTGAATTGTTACATTAAAATAACATAGAATAAAGATGTAATAATATAAATCTAATATTAATAAAAATAATATACATATGCATGTCGACATTTACATCTTTGATAATGTAATACATATAAAGGTGCTTGAAAAATATACATAGGAAAGTTACAAAATCTTGCTCATAGCAAAAGGCAATATTCACATACGTTTATCAAAATTACACAAAATTTCTTCACTCCTTGCTCTTCCTAATCATATTGTAAAAATTCAT
>VDFB02196245.1:0-10250 GCA_007258455.2 Sequoia sempervirens | reverse complement strand
AGTGATGGTTTGGTGGTAATGAATATGTTTATAATGGTTTGGCAGTTGTAGGTATCTTCTTGGCTTTGATATTTTGGTTCTACTTGTTATGTTATTGACATTTCAGTTGTGTGTGTAGACCGGATGATTTTCATGGAGAGGATGGTTGTCAGGATGCCATGTGTGACTCAATATCACAGTTCAGTGGGAGTTGTTGGAAGTGATGTGGATTCACCATTTGATGGTGGATGGTCTTCTGCAATGATTGTTGGTGTCATGGATCTCTTGGATTCTACTTTTATGTAGTGATAGTTCATTGGCATCTTTGGTTTCATTGATAGGGGATGGTTTTATTGATATTGATTACATATGTTGGTTCTTGGTTTAGGATGTTATTGTATTATGTCATGGTTTACTCTTGATCATATGTTAGAGTTTTGGTATGGTACTTGTTCTCTTGAGACTAGGATGTATGATTTGTTGTATGAGATCTCCTATTAGGAGATGGTTAGATGAATGTTGTCATGGTTATGTTCCTGATTCGCAATTGGATATATGACATTGATCTTGTGTGGTTCTCTTGACCATATTGGGTACATTTATCATTTGTTTGATTACTTCATGATGGTGCTATGTTGCATTTGGATTTTGGCATGGATTGGTTGGTTACAGGTACTCATGGATACTTGGAGACATAGGTGAGGCTTGAGTTGTCTTGTGATAAGAGACATGTGTTGTGATGGTTACTCAAGTGATAAGTTTTCAGCAGGAAGTCCAAGGATCCTACACCTTGGTTGGACATGAGTTCAATATTTTTGACCTGCTGAGGAGAGTGTTCTGGATGAGTCATGATGACTTGATACCTGAGGAGCATTGTCGCCCCACCTTGGTCTAATCAGAGTTTCCCACTTGGAGAAGTATTGCTCGTTGTTTCTTTTAGGTGCTTTATGTTTATGCTTTATCTTCTCATGCATATGGATCTTGAGATATGGATATATGGTTTTGGAGGGTTCATTTGAGGAGTGTTGGCACATTTATCTCCTTATGCATTGTGATTAAATTCATTGATGTTGAGTTTAGGAGATGTTTAGGGCTTATTTCCTTCATTGGGAATGGATTTAGTTTTATCTTCTTTGGTTATGAGAGGCTTACATCCATGTTGATTGCATGATACATATGTTATGTTTGATCTTGGCGATTGAATGGTTGGTGTTGCTGCGATTTTCTTTGGGGTGTTGTGGAGGAGATCATACTTGACACAGTTGTCTTTTAGAGGTGTATGTAGGAGATTTTTCTTACATGTTATTGATATACAAGTTTGCATATCATTTTGGATGATTCCTTGTTACTACATGATGTAGTTTACACTTTCTATATGATGCTATTGGTAGACTTGGTATGCTTTGATCTTTTTTAGATTTGCATTACCTGTGCAGTGGGAGCTCTTGGATGTGTATGTCATTCTTTGATAGGTTTTGCACATAGAGTTTATGATTGCAGTTTATGGGTGTATATGTTTATGGCATGAGTGTACTATGTTTTGTATACCTTGGAGGTATGGACAGTTGGATGTATTGGCACTTGTTGTGGGTGTTATTTCAGCTATGGGTTTGTGTATCTTGACAACTACTGGTGCATATTGATACCTTTGGATTAAGTGTTTGTGTTTGGGATATCAGTTGAGCAAGACTTATGCTTCGTTGTGACAGATTGTGTGACTTCTCTATTGGATGGCTTCTTATCTTTGTGCATTGGCATGATGGAGGATGAGAGCATTCATGCTTGGGATGGTGTTCACTTTGATTCTTGTTACGTATCTCTTGGATGGTTAACATGGAGAATTTTGATTTCATGATCATATATGCATATATGGATTGTTCATTTGATTCATGTTTTGAGGTTACTTTTCCCCTTATGCAGTGTATACAAAAAGTGGGAGAATGTTAGGAAAAAGGTGTTGTACACCTTGCATAATATATTTAATGTAATCATTCTTGCGGCCACTTTATGTTACATGTAACATTGGGATATATGAAGTTGTTAGTCGTAATTATTTAATATTGGGGAACAACAAATAAAGTACCCAATATTAAATAAAGGGAAATGGTTTGTAATCTCATAGTTATTGTCACATAGTTTTGTGCAATACCACTTAGTGGTTTTGTGGGAGATTGCTTCTATAAAAGCAACCACAAAGTTAGTTATTGTAAGATGATGCAATTTTGCATGATTAGCTCTGGTTAGCATTTGTGAGGGTTTGAAGCATGGCACATGATGTGTGGTTGCATGCTTGTTCACATGGATTGCTTGGAGAGAGCTTGTTGCTTCAATGGTGTTCATGGAGACTTAGAAGATGTATTGTAATCTTTATTGCTGAATAATACATGAGAGATGGATGCTTTTGGAGGCTGGGTTTTTTCCCTCTTGAGGGTTTTCCAGTATATCTTGTGTCATATTTTCATGGGTATGTTTTCTATTCTCTTGCATGTGGATCTCTAATACTTGGATGCATAGATTTCTTTATGGGTTATGTGGAAATTGTCTTTAATTGGCTGCAAGTTTTCAATATAACCTCCACAACATTCTATTTTCAATTACTACAAGTGTGATAGGTTGCCAATGGAATCAAAAAGATTATTTAAACCTTTAAAATTTTCTATTACGTTCAAGTGCTTCAGCTATGACAGGTTGACAATGGAATCAAAAAGGTATTTTAAACCTCTACAGCCTTCTATGTTCAAGTGTTGCATCTGTGAGAGGTTCCAATAGAAGCAGGGAGGTTATTTAAATCTATACACCCTACCATGTTCAAGTGTTGTCGCTGCGATAGGTTGTGAATGGAATCAGGGAGCTTATTTAAACATCTACTCCCTTCTATGTTCAAGTATTGCAGTTGTGACAAGTCGCTAATGGAATCAAGGAGGTTAATTAAACCATGACAATATTTTAGTTTCAAATACTGCAGCTGTAATAGAATCAAGGAGGTTCATAAATCTATAAATTTGAGATAGACGACACCAGTTCTGGCTGCTATGAGAAGCCAAAGTCAAATGGACTCTAGGAGAAAACATAGTTCATTGTGATGAATATATATAAACGTGGATAAACCAAAACAAATCGTGTGAGGAGCAAAATATGCAAGAAATAGTACATGCAATAGGGAAAGAATGATATCTCTGCAAATTCAAGGATTGTATTTTTTTTACCCAGATTGTATTATTAACAGGAAGTTGTTTCAGAAATAATCAATTATAGATTCACAACTACGTACCGAGAACTCGCAGAGAAAACCAAGAATTCATTTATCAGTTAAATTCAATTTAGGATCAACCAAATAAAGGGTTTAATAACTTTGGAACCTGAATAAATGATTGTCTGAGTAGAAGCTAAAGCAGAGTTCAATTCCTGTCCCCTACTGCAACTCAGCTACTTTGTTTCCCAAACTTCCAAGAAAGATTTCAGGAACCTGAAATATTATTCACGGTAGAGTAGAACAAGAAACTCTCCAAAAAACGAAAATTGCAAAATCGGTTTCCTCTTCCCCGGAATAATCCAATTGCCCCTCTATTAGTTAACTTCCACTACTTTAATCATTAATTAACCTCCACTACTCGTAACTGCAATCCACTCTTTTAAATTTATTAATTTATTTCTTTTCACCCTTCACACTTCATCAATTTGTTTTATTTAATATTATTTTATAATTTCCACCTTGCCTTTTAACTTGCACACCAAGTTAACTCAACTATTAATATTTAATTTATTGATTTAGCCCCTTCCTTCAAAATTGCATGCATCATGAATTAATTAACCTTTTTATTTAAATATCACTTTATTAATTCATAAGTTTTAATTCATTTAATTAAACAAGACATTCATAGTATTTTTATTTGTTAAATTTACAAATTATATTAAAGAATTCACTTAAAATTATTGAATACCTTACCCGTAATACTCTTTCATCTAATATAAAATTCATTAAAACATCAATCTAGCAAGCATCAAACAAGCAAACAACTCAAATGGACAGACCAAGCCTCATATGGTGACATGGTTAGGACGAAATGCATAGGGCATTACAAGAATAAAGGGGAAAGTGCTCAAGTGTTGAATTGAGGAAATACTAATTAAGGGGAGAATGAATGTTGAATTGCTTAGAAAGAATAGCTATCTTTAACTATCATATTTTCATAGCGGAGTAAATGCTACATCACAAAAATCATTCAGCATGTTGTGGTGTGTTTGGTGGCCCCAACATTTTGTTGTTTTCCATCAATGAAAAAGGGGGAGATTATTGAGCATAGGTTGTCATTGATGTCATGAAAATCAAAGAAGCTATTGAGATTAGTAATCATCCCACTAACCTCAATCGAGACGAGGGCTGGAGACTCAGTCATTCCTGGAATCCTTTGTTATCCAATCTCAGAAACAGGCATCACCCCCTCCCTTGAATTTTCTTCGCTTTTCACCTTGTCCTTCTTCTCTCCTTTCTCTTCGGGTCCTCGTGGTGGGTCTCTGCATGGTCTTCGTGTAGGTTGGCTTTTTTTGGTTGAGTTATTTTCTGCTTGGTTGTCTTTTGGGTGGCCTGATCCGGGTTATTTGTTGGATTTTCTTATATATTTGCATTAATTCTAGTGTTATTTTTATTTTTCTTAACTACATATATAGTCCTGGACTTTCTTTTATTTATACTTTTATTTTTCATTTATAATTTGGTCTCTCTTTTGCTTGTTAGATTTTTGATTGTTCTCTTCTTGGTCTCTCTTTTGCTTTTCAGATTTTGATTGTTCTCTATTGTTAGATTTATTTTATTTTATTTTATTTTATTTATTTATTTATTTTCTTATATATATTACTATTTAGTTTTTCGTATATATATATATATAATTTTTACATATATTTATATAATTTTTCTTTCATATTTTTTATAAAACTTTTCATATACTTTATAATTTTTCTTGCTTATACATATTTACATATTTATTGTACTTTTTAGTTTTTCATATATTTATATTATTTCTTTTTCTAATATATTTTTTACTTTTATTTTTCATTTATAATTTTATTAGATAGTTGGATTTATATTATTACTTTTATATTCATATATTTAAGAATTACATTTACTTTATAATTTTTCTTGCATATATATTTACATATATTCATATAATTTTTACTTTTTAGTTTTTCATATATTTATATTATTTCTTTTTCTAATATAATTTTTACTTTTATTTTTCATTTATAATTTTATTAGATAGTTGGATTTATATTTTTACTTTTATATTTTTCATTTATTTTATTTTATTAGATAGTTGGATTTATATTATTACTTTTATTAGATAGTTGGATTTATTTTATTTTTTTCTAATATAATTTTTCTTTTATATATTTGTCTTATATATATTTCTATTTAGTTTCTCATATATAGATATATAGTTTCTCATATATATATTTATATAATTTATTTTCTTGGGGCCTTTTTTCTTTATATTTATCTGATTTATTTTTACTTTTATTTTTATTTTCATTTTGGTCTCTCTTTTGCTTATGTGATTTTGATTGTTCTTTATTAATTGGATTTATTTATTTTATTTTTATTTAATTTTTCTTATATATATTAATATTTAGTTTTTCATATATATTTTTAGATATATAGTCTATTGGCTTGGGGCTTTATTCCGTTTTATTTATTTAATTTATTTGTGGTTTGTGTCCTTTGTCTTTGAACTTTTTCATTCTGGTTTAATGCTTTTGATTGGGTACTTTCATTTACTTTGTTGTTACTTTATTCTTTGTCCTTTTCACTCTTAGAGTTATGTTTGTTTTAGTTTATTCTCTTTTGCTTGTTGTTCCTCTCTTTTTTGTTTCCCCCCCTCCTTCTTAATGTATTTTTGCTTAATTTATTGTTTCGCCTCTTTGAACTCTATTAGTTTTTCATGAGCTTCATCTTTGTGTTTTGAACTCTATTGTTTTTATCATGTTTTCTTATTATCATTTTCATTTTGCTTTATTATGTCCTCTCCTCGATTTGTGTGTAACTCCTCTCCTTTTTAGGTGGCTTGGGTTTGCAACAATTCATTTCTCTTCCTTATGCTCTCTCTCATCCTGATGATGGATCATGGAGTGTGATCTGAAACGTCGATGACAAAAAACTCAAACACAATCAAAACCAGAAGCAAAATTGATCATAATTATGGATTGTGGAAACTTGATATCTCTTATGTCATTGTTATTGATAGTGGTTATCAAATGGTGTCAAGCTTGTTAGATGTGAAGGTTATCAAAATGAAGAAGATTGTAAGAGTACTAGAATTTCCATTTGATTCAAGGTTCCAAAGCATGTTGTTTGATAGTGTGGAGACTGTCTAATCTATTCAGGTATCATGTATCATGTCAGTAGTGGCATGATTTCCTTTAGATAGTTAATGAATTTATTATACCATGTCAGGTATGCAATTAACATGAGTTTGGTGGTCTAGAAGGATATCTTTTGGGTAGAGAGATTGATTAATATGGTTCGAAATGCAATATAGCTCCATGGTTTGGAAGGAGTGTATTCCTACACTAGTTCTATCAGTTTCTTGAGTTTTTGGTGTGGTTCAATGTGCAAGGAGTTTCAAATATCAGAAGATTCATCAAGCTATTCAATGTTAGAGACATCTGTGGTAATGGCTACTAGCATGAAAAATTCAAATAATGTGTGTGGAGTGAGGATAGGACCTGTTTAAGGTTCCCGTGGTGGTGCAAGGTGTCAAGTGCTTTTGGCAAAAAGTTTGGATCGTTGTATTACATGCTTCATGTAATTTAAATTTAGGTCCACCCTATGTTGTCTAGGTTTGTATAGATCCCTGACCGACATAGAAGAGTGTTAATGTAATGTCATGTATATATTTCAAATGTTTAGATGTATTGTAAGGATCAACAAATGTGTTGCAAGAGTGGTATGTACAATTATGTAATGAATGGAAGGTATGTGACAAAAGTGTGAAGAAAAGAGGGAGAACCGTATTTTCCATTCTAGGTTTCCATGTAACTGGTGTTATGTGTTATCTTGTGTTGTGCTTTAATTACTAGCTTATATGGTCTAGTTTCCTTCATTTTGAAAATCTATAAAGTAGTTGTAATGTTTTTTGTAATTGTTTTGATCTATTGATTCACCCCCCCTCTCAATAGATTATGTGCCCTTTAGTATCTCCTTGTTAATGAACATAACACCTCATTGGTTGTTAGTCTTGTGGGGTCATAATGAAAATATAATGGAAAAATATTTATTGTAAATCAATTGTATCATAGGAATGTTTATATTCTTATTTTATAGACAGGAGAATAGTTTAACTGTCATACCTATCTAGACTAAAAAATATATTACACATATATTAACTCCTAATGATTAATACATTAACATCCCCCTCTTGATTTGAATGGGTTATCATGAAACCAAGTAGTATGTTGAATTGTTCAAACTTCACTTTATCAAGCACTTTGATGAGAATATTTGTTGGTTGATCTAAAGCTTTTTTTACACAAGTCTTAAAATTGTTTGAACAAAGCTTGTTATCTTGAGAGGTTTTAAACTTTGATAATGAGCTTGCTGCTTTGATAGGTATCCAATTTTTATAATGAGCCTATTGCTTTGATAGGTCTCAAATTTTTGTAATGATCCTATTAGTTTGATAGGTCTCAAATTTTAATAATGAGCCTATTATTTTAATAGGTCTTAAATTTTTTTTGAACTAATCCTATTACCTTGAGAGGGTTCAAATTTTGATATTGAGCATGTCGCTTTGATAGGTCTCAAAAAATTTATAATGAGCTTGTTACTTTGATAGGTCTCAACTTTTAATAATAAGCCTATTATTTTGATAGGTGTAAAATTGGAACTTGTTTTGTCCATACTACAATTTTAAAAAATGACCAAACTTTATTGGTCACCAACTATCAATCTGGGAAACTTTGCATTATCACTAAAATTAATATTTTTACTAGCACATATTGGGTACAATCATTGAAAATAATATATGAAATAACACACATTGGATGCAAAAATTAAAAATAATATATGAAATAACACATTGAGTGCAATATAAGATTGAAGTATAATTACCACACCAATCACAATGTGTCAAAAGGCTATGAAGTCTCCACTTGAATCTAATATATACAAAAGATTCCCCACTTTGGTAGATGAGAGAGGAAAATGTCAACAACATGGTCTCCTTGATGGAGTATAATTGGAACACATTAGTAAGGACCAACATCATCATAATCATCACAAATTGCATAACTAACATACTCAACACAATCACATTTCTTACAAAAACATTCTTATCATCAACAATAAAATTATCACCAACAATATTGTTATCAACAATAGCATTACTAACATCATTGTCACGACTAATAGTAGCTTCAATAACACTCAACATAATCTTATTTGAAGCATTTAGTTCAATCTTTGTCAAAGATGTCACAATTGCAATATTTAAAGAAGCATCTAATGTCTTCCTTGGGACTAGTTCAAACAAAGGATTAACAACACATAACATAGGTTTTTGTGCTTTCTTTTGAAGACAATGAAAGAAATCATGAGTATGTTGAGCACATGAAGAACAAGAATGCATATCAAAACAAGTACTAGAAATATGGCATTGATGTCCACGATGGGAACAAATATGGGTATTATTGGACTTAGTACATATTGTTTTTAGTTGCTTAGATTTTTGAACTTCACAAATATCATGAACAAATGTAGACTCAACATGAAATTTATCATATGTCCCCCTAATATAAATTTTATGCGTTTAGAATATTTTGGGACATAAGAGCCAACAAAACCCTTGTCACCAAGACCACATTTTTCCCTGTTTATTTTCTAAGATTCCCAATTTCTCACAATGGGTTTGGGTTAAGTAGCAAAGTTTGACTCAATAGATTTTTTATTGTCACTTTAGTTGGTGGCATTTTTGTGCCATAGGCTTAGACACAATTTTTTTCCTTTCTGACACAAGGGAAGACACAACACCTTTCTTCAAGAGCATGTTGGTTTTACATGCTTGCTTTGCTAAAATGCTAGAAAAAGGTACATCTTGCTCAACATATTTTTGTCGTGTGTTTCCTAATTGATCTTGTGACCTATTAAGTTATTTTCTCAATAATATGTATTGAATACAAAATTGTGTGTATAGAATTTTATAGTCTCCAACATTCAAATATTATTTTTTCTACATCTTTAGTATTTACGTGAATCTATAGAGACAATATGCCATCAATGTAGAATTGATGCAGGAGCATCTAGGGGTTTGAGAGCAATCTAGCATCGATAAAACAATCTAAGTTATTTTAATTCCAATAAGGGCTAATCTGTATGCATAGTCAGCATCGGGTTTCCACATTTGTAGTATTCTATGTTCTTTGGATAGGGAGTTCGGCGTGACAAGTACTTGTTGGTGAGACTTGCATTGAAGTCTCTTTTCCAAAATGACTCAGTGTTATTGTTTTCATTGAGGAGACAAGGCGATGTTAGTGGGAGTTCTGAAGATGTCTCTTTGAAATCCCATTGGAGTGCGGTGGAGCTATGTATTTGAGAGTCACGCTTATTGACAAGACATTCATAAATGTTTGTTCGACATTTTGATGTTTATGGGTTTAGTTGATTGTCACGTCAAGGTGAGCTTATGGTGTCAGTGGAAGATATTCCTAAGTCTCTTTGAGTAGGAATGTCTCATTGACGGTGTGGTGGTAGTGATGTTAGTGTGGCATGGTGGCGTCGATGTGAGGTCCTCCGATGTCTCTTAGAAATTATGATGATATCTCGCTAAGAGCTTATCGATGTGATATGGGGGTTTCAGAGTGAGATCTCTCAAAGTCTTAGCAATATTCTGATGGAGGTAATGAATGATGATGGACAACACAGTGGATGGTGAGTTAGGTTACAACACTTGGCAGAGCGATATTCGATGTATTACGCATCGTTGTTGTGGAATACCTATCTATTGGCCAACTTGGTGGAGGTGCTGATAACGATATAATGACTTGGTGATTTTGAAAGTTGATTGGACAATAATGGAAACTACAATATGAAGAGTAGGAAAGAAAAAGGCCTACCTGGAGAACTTGAGAGAAATCTAAATGACAAAAGAATGCAAGAACAAGAGACGAAAAAAGTGTGAGGATAGCATACAGTGTAGAGCCGAATGTGAATTAAGATTTGCACTCAACAGATGCATGTAACAATCTACCCATAAGATGGAATGTTCTCTATAATGATAATC
>VDFB02196244.1:0-11981 GCA_007258455.2 Sequoia sempervirens | reverse complement strand
ACATATTTAAGGTTGCAAAATAAGTTTAGGGTTACACCATTTAGGTCAAAATCGTAAAAGTGTGGATCAAGACTATAAATAGGTGTGAGATTGACCAAGATTCACACAACCTCAAATTTTATAAAGTACAGTCATCTCAATCTGTTTGACTTAGAACCAATTTAAAAAATTAGATATCAATTATCTTTCAATATCAAATCCATCTTCTCTTCTCTAATTTCATAATACACATTTACTTGTATTATTTCATTTCTATTTCAATAATTAAATATACATTTCTATCTCAACTCTTATATCTAACCTAAATACTAATTAAATATATTTTTAATTTCTTTAACTTCTAAAGTAGTTTTATTCCTTAACACACATATATAACTTCTATATAAGGGAGAGGGACCGATCATAGGTATAGGACCAGTTGTGGGTATAGTATTGGACAGAGTTGTGGGTATAGTATTGGATAGAATGGGATCCAGTTTTGGGTAATAAAAAATCCAATAAATTTACACTTAATACCCAATTGCAAAACACTTGAATCCAAAAAGTACACAAACTGACCAATCATCTGATGCCACATCGGCATACCAATAATACAAGACCTAGTAACCCAATATCGGTTGATGACACATTTTGACTCTTTTTTTGTGGTTTTTGAAAAGCGGTCTAAAAACATTGAAAAACATGCACAAATTTTGCCAAGAAAAAAAAGGGGGTGCCAACTGGACTGTGAAGGGATGTGTGAAAAAAATAAAATGATCCACTGAAATGTTATTGACGTGGACCCCTCGCTCTACATTACCCTACCCACAATAAATATCAGAGCAGCCATCCCTCCATTTCTATTCAAACTTAAAATTGTACTAGCGTGTGCCCTATTAAGAACAATCTTGGGAAAAACAACCGTGGAGCGGCGACCATACGTGGCTGTCAAATTTAAATCCGCCGTCCTTCAAATTTATGCCTGGTTTTTCTAATAGATCGAGGAATTCCAACAACACGTGAGTATGTAGGGAAGACTGGCAACATGATAATGCACTTTGAGATGCGTAACCAGCATGATTGCTTCTAATTTTCCTACAAATCTTTTGTCCTCGTTGTCTTCCAAAGCGGCGTCAGTCGGGAGTCGGGATTTCCATCGCGTAAGCGTGTCGGAAATTGGAACAGGCGTGCTTCTGCACATCTAATCTATTCTTCGTACCAACAGCAATAGGCTGCCAGTGGGACAAAATATTGGTACTTTAGCGGAACTGAAATTCATAATCTTTATCATTATCCCATTCCCATGATAACCAGTGGACATATCGAAATATGCATCTCAGTTCAGCTGCATTTTGGAAATAATTACACTGAGAGACCAATGGATTCTTTTGGAGCCCCAAATCTTCTGCAACCCCCAAAATCTTTTCACCCTTGAAAACGTAGTCTGCCACTCACAGTTATTGCTTTTAATATGACCATTCTTTTTCCTATTTATCATTGAATGCCTGACTCTGCAAAAGTCTGATTAGTCAGTGCATGTGTGAGTAAGCCGAAGACATCTACAGTATAATGTGACTATTTTAAGTTTTGTAACAGTCCTAGCATGGCGCCGTATTATGAATTCGTCTAATCCAAATACGTAATATGTGTCAAAATGAAACAAAACAAAAGTTAATGCAGTAAGATCTGTCAGATAGCTCAAAACTCAAAACTGTTCGGTATTTGTGCAACAGGGGTCGTTTTTACTCTGCTTGGAAAAAAACTTCAAATGCCTTTTGAAGTCATTGAAATGTTTAGTAAGTGACACGGTGTATATTTTTTTCTCTCAAATGGTGGAGGACCCCGTGCTTCCATGACCCTCCCTAATGGTTGCGTGTAATTCTCTCTGGTTTGTTTCCACAAGGAAACAATCCACTCTCAAGTACACCTAGATTCTCTTCTATTTAACTCACGTACCGAGTGATGAGCCCTCTCAATCTGCTGCCTAAGTACATCATGTGATAGCTAGCCCATTCACTGAGATGAGCTGTACTGCTTGCACTACTATGTATAGATGCCTGGTCACTCTGCAATGGATTGATCTTTAGCTGAATGGGGTTGGGAGAATGTGGCAGGAGGATGTGCAAAAATAGGCAAACTTGATGCCTTTTGAAAAGTTTTTGCTGTCAACCCATGCAGGCCAAACTAGAGGACTGAATTATTGATCAGTAGTTCATCATATTGATTGATGGCAAGCAGGGCATGGCATGTCTGAATTATTCAGACCAGCTTTATCATCTTCTATCCATGCCTAGGCTGCTCATTGTTTCCTCTATATAGTTGGTGAGTCCATATACCGTTTCTTCAGTGCGTGCATTGAACTCTGCCTTTTGTTTTCCTCAGCAACTCGTTTACGGACAGGGTAATTTTCTTTTCAAGTCGAAGGCATGGTGTTTTTATAGTCCATTCTAGTTATGTAAAGAGCTTCTGTAGAAAACTGTGTTCAACCTTTTGAATCAACGTTTCTTAGCAACATTTCCTCGAGGTTTAGAGTCATGGCAGTTTCCAAGTTGTTAGTGTTTGCCATGCTCACGTGTCTGTTGAATGTGATGGTATCGGGGAACTCTGATATGGATGCCCTTGTGGCATTCAAGGGAGCTCTTGATAATTCTGATGGACTTGCAGACTGGAAAATGGATAGTTCATCTGCTTGTGAGTGGACTGGCGTGAGCTGCAAGGGTGGCATTGTGATCTCTCTTGTTCTAGAAGATATGAAACTGCAAGGTCCCATTTCTGCAGAGCTTGGGAATCTTAAGGCTTTGGAGGTTTTGAATCTTACTAATAATCTTCTAGTTGGTAACATTCCAAGCAAAATCTGGGTGCTCGAGAAGCTTAAAGTCTTGGACTTGAGCGGCAACTGTTTGACTGGTGAGATTGATGCTAGCATAGGAGGTCTTGCCGAGCTTAGAGAGCTTGCTCTAGGCAGCAATGCTCTGTCAGGGACATTGGCGCCTCAGCTGGGATTACTTTCTCGGTTGGAAACACTGGAGCTTGGCAACAATTTTTTCACTGGAAGCATTCCTGCAGAGCTAGGCAAGCTGTCTGAGCTGCATTACCTGGACCTTGGTGGCAACAGTTTCTCTGGAGTCATCCCGTCACAGCTAAGCAACCTGAAGAACTTGGTGTTTCTTGATCTGGGCAACAATTTTCTTACTGGCACCTTTCTACCTGAGCTCGGGAAGCTAGACAAGTTGGTGTCTCTAGACGTCTCAAACAACTCTCTTTCTGGCAGTCTTCCTCCGGAGATTGGAAACATGGTGAGTTTGACTGACCTTTATCTTGGAATCAACAAGTTTTCAGGCCTTTTACCTGTTGAAATTGGAAATCTGATCAATTTAAAAAATTTGTATTTGCCTTCTTGCTCCCTCCGAGGGCCTATTCCGAATGAGATATCTAGGATGCAGTACTTAAGCAAACTAGATCTTTCAAACAATCCACTACGGTCCCCTATTCCACAAGCCATAGGAGCTCTGAGAAATCTCACCATTTTGAATATGGTGAATGCAGAGTTGAATGGTTCGGTTCCATCTGAATTGGGTAGATGCAAAAGTCTCAGAACCCTCATGCTTTCCTTTAATTTCTTGACTGGTTCACTTCCTGACACTCTAGCAGGACTGCCTATATTGTCCTTCTCTGCAGAGAAAAACCAGCTTAGTGGTCCTTTACCACGATGGTTGGGACAGTGGCAGGAAGCTGACTCTATCCTGCTGGCTACCAACCATTTCAGTGGGCCCATTCCTCGGGAGCTTGGGAATTGTTCTTCTGTGAACCATATTAGCCTGAGTAATAATCAATTAACAGGAAACATCCCTGTTGAGCTTTGCAATGCAAAATTTCTTACTGAGATTGATTTAGAAAACAACTTCCTTGTGGGTACCATTGAAAACACCTTCATCAATTGTTGGAACCTTACTCAGCTCATCCTGACGAACAATCAGATAAATGGTAGAATTCCTGGGTATTTAGGGAACCTTCCTCTAATGGTTCTGGATTTGGATGCGAACAACTTCACAGGCCCAATCCCTGAACAAATATGGAATTCAACTACTCTCATGGAGTTTAGCGCAGCAAATAATTTTTTAGAAGGAAAGCTTTCTGCCCACGTAGGCAATGCGGTATCATTGCAAAGATTGATTCTCAGCGGTAACAATTTATCAGGAGAAATCCCCAAGCAAATTGGGAGATTGTCTAGTGTTTCAGTTCTTTCTCTCAATGGTAATCAACTGGAAGGCGAGATTCCTTCAGAAATTTCAGAGAGTATCAGTCTCACCACTCTTGATTTGGGAAACAATCGTTTGAATGGATCAATTCCAAACAAATTTGGAGACCTAGCTCAACTACAGTGTTTGGTTCTTTCCCATAATGAACTCTCAGGGTCCATCCCAACTGAAATATCTTCATATTTCCAGCAGATTGCAATCCCGGATTCAAGCTATGTACAGCACCATGGAGTCTTTGATCTCTCCTGGAACCAGCTTTCGGGACCCATCCCAGAAGAAATTGGGGATTGCATTGTAGTTGTAGATTTGCTTCTTAACAACAATAGGCTGACAGGAGTCATTCCCAGGTCCCTGTCCCGCCTTACAAACTTGACTACACTGGATCTCTCAAACAACTACCTTAAAGGGGAGATTCCAGTTGGGCTTGGGGAGTCTCTTAAGCTTCAAGGGATAAACTTGGCATTCAATCAGCTCACAGGCATGATTCCTGCAGCTCTGGGGGATATAAGTAGCTTAGTTAAGCTGAACTTAACATGCAATTATCTTTTTGGTGAAATCCCTGCATCTCTGGGAAATTTGAACGAGCTTACACATCTTGATGTGAGTAACAATGAGCTCTCAGGTGAATTACCTCCATCCTTGTCGAATATGGTGAACATTGTTGGGCTCTATGTGCAGCAGAATAAGCTTTTCGGAAGCATTGATAGGTTGTTCCCAGACAGTATTTCATGGAGGATTGAGACTTTGAACATGAGTTTCAACCGTTTTAGTGGAGAAATTCCAAGGTCACTGGGAAATCTCTCTTACCTTAACTACTTGGATCTGCACAACAATGAATTCACAGGCAGTATTCCCTCAGAGATGGGCAACCTTTCACAACTGATATATCTGGATATCTCCGGGAATGAGCTCAGTGGAAAAATCCCTGATGAATTGTGTAGTCTATTGAGTATATCTTTCTTCAATCTTTCAGACAATCTGCTGGAAGGGCCGATTCCCAGAGGTGGAGGATGTACAAATTTCACGAGGTTTTCTTTACTGGGAAACAGGGCTTTGTGTGGAGGGAGCTGGGGCCTGAAGTGCCAGTCGAGTAACAGAGGAAAATCATGCCTTCTGAACAAATGGGGGGTTGTAGGAATCTCAATTGGAAGCATTCTTGCAGTCTTAAGTTTATCTTTTATCTTACTCAGGTGGAAAATGGTAGGACAGCAAGCTCTTTTGGATCTTGAAAATGGAAGCAAATTTGATTCCGGAACAGAACCAAATCTGTTCTTTCTTTCCAGCAAGTCGAAGGAGCCTCTCAGAATCAATGTAGCCATGTTTGAGAGGCCTCTTCTCAAACTGACACTAGTGGACATTCTGCATGCCACCAACAATTTCTGCAAGACTAACATCATTGGGGATGGTGGGTTTGGCACCGTCTATAAGGCCATCCTTCCCAATGGCAAAATGGTAGCAATTAAAAAGTTAAGCCAGGCCAAGAGTCAAGGACAGAGGGAATTCCTAGCAGAGATGGAGACCTTGGGGAAAGTAAAGCACGCAAATCTGGTGCCACTCCTTGGATACTGTTCATTTGGTGAGGAAAAACTGTTGGTCTATGAGTATATGGCAAATGGAAGCCTTGATCTTTGGCTACGGAACAGGGCTGATGCCCTTGAGGTTCTTGACTGGTCCAAACGCTTGAGAATTGCAGTGGGATCGGCAAAGGGGCTTGCATTTCTTCATCACGGGTTCATTCCTCACATCATTCACAGAGATATGAAGGCCAGCAACATTTTGTTAGATGGTGATTTTGAACCCAGAGTTGCAGATTTTGGATTGGCACGCCTCATAAGTGCTTGCGAAACTCATGTGACCACAGATATTGCAGGGACATTTGGATACATTCCTCCAGAATATGGGCAGAGTTGGAGATCAACCACTAGAGGGGATGTGTACAGTTTTGGAGTGATATTGCTTGAGCTGCTTACTGGAAGGGAGCCAACAGGGCATGACTTCAGAGACATAGAAGGGGGCAATCTGGTGGCTTGGGTTAGGCAAATGATCAAGAAAGAGCAGGCAGTGGAGGCCCTGGATCCTATGATTGCTAGTGGGGTATCAACTCAGATGATGCTGAAGATGTTGCAGGTGGCAACAATGTGCACTTACGATGAACCTGTCAAGCGTCCTACAATGTTGCAGGTTGTCAAATACTTGAGCGGTATTGAAGACCTTTCACAGAAATGAACCAACCCAGTTGGCCTCCTTTCATTTGGTTGTAATGTGAAGATTGCAAGTCCATTGTCTGTGCAAACAATATTCTGGGGACCTCCATACAATCCCATTCAAACTGTCTGGTTTAAGTTTTTTTCTTTCCATGTAAATCCCATATAGAAACAAGGATCAAGCGAATAGTTATAATAGTATTTCCCTAAGCTGAATATACTCGAGGATGACTACCCTTCTGTATTTCACATTATGCACAGCTATAGCCAGATAGCAAAGAGGCTAGAATGCTGCTATACTTTTCCTTCAACTACAGAGAAGTGGCCTTAATCAAAATTGATATCCGAGGCTTTCTCAGCTATGCAAACCCACTTGTTAAACATTTCTTGTTTTCTGAAGTTTAATAGAACACTGTAAGGTTGCTTGTAGAAAAGCATACTCATTCAGCGTTTCGATCCTCCATACGATGCTGCTTCTAAACATTAAATATTTTCTAAGTATAATAATATCAATAATTTAATAATGTAATTTTCTCAACATTAAATATTTTTAAGTATAATAATATCAATTACAAATTTTGCAAAGATTGAATAAAAACATTAAGAAATTGAATGTTTTAAAAGAGTAAATTAGTTCACTTACAGTTTGAGTCAATTTAAAATTGTGAGTTTTGAATATTTTGGTGGGAATCCATCTTTTTTAGTTTTTTTTATGTCTTGTCTCAAGTTAGAGCTATATTTATTTGCAAAATTGATCTACTTCATTTACACAATTGTAAAAATGATCCTTGATCTTTATATTTTCAAATTCATGATTATTTTCCTTCGACCTGGTTATTATGTATTGATTTGAAGTGCAAAAAGTTTACATTGCACCTTTGGAATTGTATTTTTGAGGTATGTGAATTTGATTGAATTTGGTAATAAGTAAATATTGTATTTATATTTCTTTGCTTCAACTATTTATTCAATGGGTGCATTGATGTTTGATACTAGTGCACATGCGTATATAGTTGCCAATGGGATAACAAGAAAATCATTAAGATCCTTATCCCCTCTTGGCCAATGGGAAACCAAGAAAATCATTAAGACCCTTATCCCCTCTTGCTTCGCATGTTGAAACAATGGAACTTAGACTATTTATCGAGGTGAGCAAATGTCCTAGCCTAGTGTGGATAAGACCCTTATGTGTTAGCTATGTTAATTTGATTGTTTCAAGTTCACTTCTAGAACCTTATTTCAAAATAAAGTGTTTATGTGGTCTCTTATGTATTAAAAAAGTTAAAACAATGCAAATTTGTAATGAAAATTTGGGCTATTTTTTGTGTATAAAGAATAAATTTATGTTTTATAGGTCATCCTTGGTATCCCAAACCAAATACCTATGAGTTGGGTACTTGGAGATGGTTGTGGAATGTACTTTTAAGGATGTGTATTTTATGAATTCTTGAAAAGAGTAATATTTATGATATTGCTATCAGGATTCAACCGTGTAGTTTCGAGTCAAACTCATTGACCCATGTTTCACGGTAGTTTCAAGTCAAACCTATTGACTCCGATAACATTTGAAGCTGAATTGGGGTCTCATTGACCCATGTTTCATGAAACATGGGTCAATGAGTTTGACTCAAAACTACACGGTTGAATCCTGATAGCAATATCATAATTTGACACGCTGTGGAAAAATACCTTCTACTTATCAAGAGTAATATTTGTTGAAGCATGGGTGATTTGGTGGAGGTACAATTAAGGATGTGTATTTTATGAATTCTTGAAAAGAGTAATATTTGTTGAAGCATGGGTGATTTGGTGGAGGTACAACTAGTGAACCTTGCAAGTGGGTTGAATTGGAAAATGAACTCCATGTGGAAGATAATGCTTGGGCTCACATGAGTACATACCTCATTTATTAAATTGTAAGAGGTGTTTGGTACGAAGAGATGTACCATGTGTTTCCACCCTATTAAATGTAGAGAAGTGACATGGTACTTTCATATAAGCCTATGTTTGAGTCTTTATGGAGGATTTTTTTTCATTCATTCAATTTTTTTAAAATAATTCCCACACTTGAATTTTGGGGGGTGGGAAAATAAGAAAAAAAAAAAAAATCATTGGGAGAGAAAAAGAGAGTCCTCATTCTAATAAGGGAAGAGTTAGTTCACTTCCACCTTGTAATTCCTTGCAAAATTGTTTATTTGTGAATGGGCTTACTTTATGTGTGGATGTGTGCATGAGAAAATTTCATTGGTGCATCCTTTGTAATTTTGGTATTCTTGTTGCACTAGTTTTAGAGATTAGAAAGAAAAAATGTCTTCACATGGAAGTGAGTGTCATCTCTTAATTGCTATTTGATTTTCTTACCTTTTTTTATCTTTAGAGTCATGAGATTGTACTTGTGGGTCTTGAATGGTTCTCTTAGCTTAGGTGGATTGCTTGTGCAATCCTAGAAGCAATCCTAGAGTTGAAAGGTGAGCACTCTCCATGACAAAGGTGACTTTTCATGGAAATAGAGTTTGACTTTTCACATATGATAGATTTTGTCCTTGAAAAAATTGAAATCCATATTTAAAAATATATAAAATCTTGTATGATGAGAGCAAAATTTAAAATTTTATTGTTATTTTTTAAATTTAAAGATGAAATATTTTTGATATTTTAGGTTGAGAGTTGGCCTATCATCTGTTAATGCTTTGCAAAATTTGTGACATTCATAACCATCTTCAATGGGTATAACTTTTTAATGAATATTCAAAAGTGAATTAATTCAACTGTATTAGCCGTTTTCTTGAGATATTTTGTCAAACAGTTCATGGTGTCATATCTATGCTTCCACATTTTGCATATTTGTTTCCCAGGGTCGTTGCAACCACTACAATAGATAATATTCATCTTCTACTTCTGCGTTGAAAGATGACAATGCCTTGTTTCAAAGCGCCCATTTGGTGCAACTGGAAGGATGTTGGTAAGGGTGTGGAACCAATTCACTTGCTCCAAATTCATAGGACATAAATAAACCAAAATTATAATAAATAAAGTAAATACAAACATACACAAATATATTAAAGAACACATGGGGGCGTAGTCATTGTCAAAGCGTGGCCCCATCAAACGAGGGTTGTGGAACAAGGAAAGGATCTAATCTCGTGCCCTGGAATTTGAGGTCACCCCCTCTACCGTCATATGAAAATACATGACGGGTTCGATCATTTAAATAATTGTGAAATTTTTTGTTTAATCTATGGTTCTTTATATAAAATCTTTTATAAAAATGCAATATCTTGACAAATCATAAAACAATGATAATTATTAGTAATAAATATAAAAATCTATTATTATAATTAAAAATTAACAAAAGTTTCTAAGTTCATATTAAAAACAAATCTTGTTAAATATATTCTAAAAGTTAAAAATAATTATATTCTATTTTGAAAAGATTCTAAATTGATATATATTTTTATAATAATATTATAAATCACATATATTAATATAAAAAAAATGATAACTATTATAAAAATGTCAAAGTTTCTAAATTCATATTAGAAAATATTCAAAAAAGATATATTCTATTCTACATTAATTTATCTTTTTATAATAAAATTTATAAAATGATATATATTATAAATTAAAATACTATATTATATTTTGCTTATAATAATTTTTTACAGTTTAGCAAAAATATAGTAAGTCACACTTGATATCGGGTCTAATCAATTTTATAACTGTAATATACAGTCTAAATTGAAAATGGTCAAATAGACTATCAAATTCCAGGGCTGACCTTATAAAAAATGGTGGTTGGCCATTTTTGCAGGTCGCCCCTCCCTGGCGTCAACAAACTTCTTTGCCCTTCCTATCATTTCTTTTGCCAATGTCCCCCATCGGTCGCATCACTTGATCTCCCAACTACTGCCTCTCTTTATGGCCATTGTTGCCTTATCACTCCTCGCAAGATAAAAAAGAAGCAAAACAAAAACTGTCAATGGAGGACATTATTCGCCATTCCCCTTTTTCGCCGTTGATCTCGTGTAGAAGGCCGTTCGTACGTTTAATGTTTTTGAAATGTTTATCCAACCCCATTTTACCATACACAACAAATAGGTTTCACTTGCTAGCGCACCGGGATTATTCAGATATTATAGTTTGAAATGTTCTGGCAGACATTTATGCAAAATGTGGAAGCATAGACAAGGCACGTGAACTGTTTAACACGATGCCTCAAAGAAATGTGGTCTCGTGGAATGCTATGATCGCAAGATATGCACAAAATGCATTTGTTGAAATGGATATAGAAACTTTCTATCAAATGTAATTCGTAGGTGTAAAGCCAGACTCTGCAATCTTTGCCAGCATCCTCTTCGCCTATGCCAAAATGGGAGCTTTGGAACGGGGTATGGACATGCATTACAAGATAAAGGAAGATAAATTTTGTCAGATGTTGTAGCTGCAACTGCCCTGGTAGACATGTGGGGAAAATGTGGAAGCATAGACAAGGCACGCAAACTGTTTGACATAATGCCTCCAACAAAAGTGTGCTCCTAGAATGCGTGGATTGCAGGATATTCACAAAATGGATTTGTTGAAAAGGCTTTAGAAACTTTCAAGCAAATGTAATCAGCAGGTTAAAAGCCAGACTCTATAACCTTCGCCACCATCCTCGCAGCTTGTGCTGAATGGGAGCTTTGGAACAGGTCGTTGACATCCATCAAAGCATAAAGGATGAAGAAATTTTGTCAGATGTTGTAGTTGCAACCGCTCTGGTGGACATGATTCCAAAATGTGGAAGCATAAACAACACACACGAACTGTTTGACAGTGTGCCTCAAAGAAATCTGGTTTCATGGAATGTCATGATATGAACAAACCGGATTTGTTGAAAAAGATTTTAGAGACTTTCAAGAAAATGAAATTGATAGTTGTAAAGCTAGTATTCTTCCTGCCTGTGCCAAAATGGGAACTTGGGAACACGATATGGACATCCATCAAAGTATAATGGAATGAGATTTCCAACAAATATTATTGTTGGAAATGTTCTGTTAGACATGTATGGAAAATGTGGAAGTGAACTGTTTAACAAAATGTCTCAAAGAACCATGAGATGCTTGTAGGATATGCACAAAATGGATTTTGCAAGGAAAATGTTTGAATAAATGAAGCACTTTGGAATATATCTTAACATTATAAGCTTTTGATCATGCAACCTTTCAAGTTTAGTGGATGAAGGTTGTACACACTCAATCACACGAGCAACCCTTATTGTATTACACCTACAATTGATCATTGTCTGTATGGTTGAGCTTCTTGCTTGTGTTGAGCATCTTGAGGACACCTTAAACTTTGTTATTAAGATGCCAATTAAACCTTTGGTAGCTATGTAGGCGTGTTTTCGTGGTGCCAATAGATCACAAATAGATATAGGTTAGTGTTTTGTGGATGTGTTTTTTATTTGGATCCTAAAAATGTTGTGACATATGTTCTTCTCTCAAAAATCTATGCAAACATGGGCAAGTGGTGTGAGGTTCAAATAGTAGGGAGATTGATA
>VDFB02196241.1:0-17630 GCA_007258455.2 Sequoia sempervirens | reverse complement strand
GATTGTATGCATAGAAAGAATGTTTTTCTTTACCATCTTTATGAAATTTCTTATGCATAGGAGGAGGAAGAGTAATTAAGCAGGATTTAAGAAGCCACAACAAAATATTCTCTTTCTCAGATAAAGAATGAGGAACATGAAGCAACCCTTTCTCTTGTGGAGAAAATCTAGACTGCACACAAGAAGACGCAAAGATAGAAGGCAACGGAGGAGGATCTCCATAGAGAGTGTTACAATTTTTCATTCACATTACCCCATGATACAAAAGAGTAATCATCTTTGATAGTGGGTGTGGATGATGTTATTGGAAGGTCTAAGTGGATCGGGTCGACTTTATATTCCCTAATGAAGGAATTTGTAAAGTCTAGCGAACCCCAATCATCACCAAGACATGCATGTTATTGAGAAGAGGTAGGAGCAGACTTGAGATTTCTTGCTTTAGAAGGATCTTACTTAGGGAAATCTATCTAAGGAGTATCCTTTGTAGTAGATAATGCCAGAGTAAACATCGACACATTGGAAGACATTGAAGCAATAAGAGTAGGCACAACCAAAATCTGACCAACAACTACAATTTCACATAAGTGCATAGCCTCAGGGTCAGCCTTGAATGTGACTACTCGGTTGTTACAAATGAACTTAATAGATTTATGCAAGGTAGATGGGATTGCACCCATAGCATGAGTCAATGGTCTACATAGAAGAAGGTTATAAGGTATTTTTTCTGACATAACTTATACAATGGTGGGTATAGTAATGGGTCCCAACCTCAAAGGCAAGACTATTGTACCTAGGGCTTGTCAACCAAAATTATCAAACCCATGAATGACAACAGGAGAATCATTGAGAGAAGATGAATCAATATTAATCTTAGGAAATAAATCAATGCTACATACATTGAGCACCGAACTGGCGTCAACAAGAGTACATCTAATGCCGATATTATTGTTAGGTTCCCAAATCTACACCCTATTTGCTAAGCTTTAAATGAACTCAGTAGATTTGGACTAACATGGGACTGCTTTTAGGTTGTGGGTAACCTGTTCAAAAGTAGAGCTCCAGATTATGGGCTGGCTTCCCCATTTGATGTCACCTAACTATTAATCTTTGAAGGTAAAGGGTAAGGATTGCATGAAAATAAACCTAATGCTGGAAAAAACCTAAGGTGATGCACCAAAACAACCTAGACCTGTTAACAACTTATCACCTTCAAATTAAAATCATAAAGCTTGACTCACACAACTCACTTTCCAATGTAGTTTACATAAATAATTCATAAAAAGGTCTATAAATAATGCTATTAAAAGGAAAATAGAGATTTCACAATTAACAACACCACTAACAACACAACTTACAACCTATAAACATACACCTTCTGCTAAATAGATGCATAACATGAGACAAGCTTGCAAGGAAAAAATAGATATTCACAAGACAAACTGATCAATCATTAACAACATACATGAGAAATAGGAAATGGGAAGGTAAAAATGCTCTAATTTATTAATTCAAAGTGCTTACTGTATAATAGGCCCATCAAAGTTACAATACTGCTCCATGAAAATAGCTCCAAAACAAAGCTATCCTGCTGCTGGAAAGAAAGAACTCCCTCAAATGTTCAAAATGAACATACTTAAACCAAAACCCACCAAAACCCCTCACATAAGTGCTTCCAGAAGATTCTAGTCAGATACAACAAAAAGGGCCAAAAAGAACCTTCTAGAACTCTCCAAAATGTCTTCCACATGAAGAAAAGTTAGGCCAAGTCAATAGTCACCCCAAAAATGTGACAAAAAATGCCTCAGATAGCCTCCTTTCCACCAAAATTAGTCAAAACAACATCCCATGTATTCCTCATGTTGACAAGTCATCACCAAATCTGTCACATGCCTCCAATTGGCTAAGTCACACTTTTGGTGTGTTTGCAAAGGCTCATGACTTCAACTGAATCTCCTTTGACTAGATTTTAAAAGCACATGCCTTTTATATTTTGCATTTAAAGTAACATTTAATCAAATGGTTTATAATTATACCATTTAATTAAATATTTTACAATCAAAATAATGCAAAAAGAAAGCTCCAACAATGCTTTCTATGATTTGGTCTCCAAATCATTAGGTTCAATTACACTCAATCAAGCCCCCTTATCTTGTCTTACATACAACACTTAATAAGGTGATTTATCATAATATCACCTAAATGAACGTTCTTGCATTTCATGCTTAATACAAAATAATGACACTTGACTCAAAATGTGCTTTGAAACAAAGAAAACTCATAAGTCCATAAGAGGACACACCTAGACACCTACATAAGGCATGGGTATTAATCATCATTTGCAAAATTAAAAGAAAGGAAAAAAATTCCTATGAGTATCGACCAAGAAAAATTAGGGTAAAAACCCTAAACACCAAAGTTGAAGCAAAAAGCTCACAAGGCATTCATTTGTAACCTTTTGAGCTTCAGGAAAACCTGACCTGCCACCACCAAGGGTTCAACTAGAGGTCTTCAATGGAAAATTCTGAAGGCAAACAGATGCATCATTAACTCATCTTTGTGAAGATTGATACTCAGAAACTTGGGTAAACCTTTAGAACATGCTCGAAATTGAGCTTCATTTCACAAAATGATGAACATATTTCATATTCAACACTCCTATCATTTTTTAGCATTTGCATGTGGAATAATTTCTTTTCTGAAGGATTTCTTGTGGTTTGTAAATGAAATCAATGGTTTGGTCGCAGCCACACATTGCCCTGTTAATTTTTTGAGGGTTTTTCTCCCTTCTTTCTTTCCTCGAGACAATGCTGTCCTATATGAAGAAAATGGCCTGCAAAAAATGATTCAATTCCATCGCACAATACAACTAGGGGTCAAAACCTTCATGCACCATTGTTTCCATTCTTCCATGGACACCCTTTCAATCATGCCCTCGAATTTGGGCTTTTTTCATATTCACTTAAAAAACACATGGGTACCCTTGTGTTGGTTTTTTGATGCCATAGAATAGTAGCCAACATTGTCATAATCTTTTTACTGTGGTAGAATTGTGCAAGATTATAATATGAATGGGATTTCATGAGATATTCAATAGTTATCACAATCAACCGTTCCATAGAAATGTTGCCTTGTAAACACAAATGATTTGCAAAATAATTGATTCAATGCCATTGCACCATACGGGCATATCTCATAGATTCCATGTATCTTTTCTATGGCTCAAAAGAATGATGCAAAATGTCTGATTTCTTATGTATTCAATGTCAATGCAAAAAACCCCAAGTGGGTAGGTTACTTTTGTGAAGAAAATTGTTTTCCTTTGTAAATTTCATTTTCATCAATAGCAGAATGCCTTGCACCAGCCTCATGTCCAACTTTAGTTGATGAACATCCTTGGCAACTGCTCTACCATCACTACCTAGTTTCTCAGTAACCACATTCTTGGAATCAATTGAGAAACTAGAGTTCACATACCCATTTATGATCCCATGGCTATACACCCAGTATTATCAGGCTCTGTAAATGATCTGGCATTTCTACGTGGATTTTTGTTCACCACATTTGTAGTGTTGGAAAGCTCAATCTCAGAAATGGGACAGGTACTAGCCTCATCATTGTGAGTTCTTACATTCATGTTAGTTTTTGTACCATCAACAAATATTTTCTCTGCAAAAACATCATCTTTGCAAGATTCTCTTTCAACTTATTTATGTAACACCTCATCAACTGTAATTACAACATTACTGTCTTGAGCTGTATTCTCTTCAAATTTACAGCCTAGTAACTCTTTATGGTATGGCTGATCTTTTTTCCATTCCTACAATATCTCTTTCATAGATGGTTGCTCATTGATTCTTTATAAAACTTGATATTTTGGCACTATCCTCCATTTCCATCTTTTGAAGCACTCTCTGTTTAGGTTGTAGAGGAATTAGATATCTATTGAATGCCATTGTCATTGCCTTCCGTTGAATTATTCACCATGATAACATGAAGCTCCTTTGGAGATCACTGCTACCTCAAAGATTTAATTGCACTCAAAAAGTGCATGGAACTAATCAATCCTCTATGATTAACCTTTCTTACAATGTCAAGTGAGTTTCCATAAGTAAGATAAGCACCCAAAGCTGAAACATAAGTTGTTGTCTTGGGGTGTATGTTTGGTCCATGGAAAAATAATGTGATTATCATTGGAACAATAGTCCTCTCTTATAGATTTTGACTAATCTAATTTATGACATGAAGAATATCTTGGGCCTCATGGAGTAGTTGGAGTCAAATAAATAACATGTCTCTTAGGCCTTTGAGGGGAAGTAGAGACATAGATTATATTTACAGACTCATGACAACTAGTGGAATAATTATTTGAATATAGATTCTCAACATTGATCATAGGAGGATTATATGTGGAAGGAGGTTCATCATTCACTAATGCATCATCTCTAGAAGAGAGTGCATCAGAAAAAATATGGAATTTATCATTCACCAATGCAACATATCTAGAAGAGAGTGCATTGGAATATAGACAAGATTCATCTCTCAGCAATGCAATGTCTCTAGAAGAGAGTGTATTGGAATGAAGGGTAGACTCATCATTCACAAATGCATCATCTGTAGGAGAGAGTTCATTGGAATGAATAGAAGGTAGAGTAATGTTAAGAAAGGAATCAATGATTTCATTTTCTTGCAACAAAATATCCTCAGAAGAAAGAGGACTTTCGTGAGAAGGATCAAAGATATCAAGAGACATAGGCAAAGCCAAGTCACCATCACGTGAATGAAATGGAACATCATTAACACTTTGAATAAAATTAGATACTGAACTAACAAAAGAGGATATTAAATTCATTTTGAATATAGTAAGATAAATATGATAAATAATGAATAAACAAGTCAGCTAATAACAAAACTAAGAAAAACCACAAATCTAGATTTTTTTCAGATTTTTTTGGTGTTTTCTAGGTTCTAGTAATTTTCATTTTCAGAGATCTTCAGAGCAAAATTTGGGGTTGAAACTTGAATTAGTCCCTAAAATTTAGTTTCCAAAGGCATAGTATTTTAGGGATTGAATTAGTCCTCATAGAGATCTTTCCAATGGTGCCAACGGTTATGAATTCTGAGCACCAAGTCAAAAGTTATGACCCTGCCAGGTAGGGCTAAATAAATTCATAGTTTTTGAAGAAAAGTTGCTCTCCACATTAGGTTCACCAAAATGTAGAGAAGGGGGATTCGTTACTCACAAGTTCTCTTCATTCAGAGAGCCTCACGAGGTGATTTTCCCTAAAATACCTTAAAGAACAGTGAGAGACTTCTAGAATTGGAAAGAGCAAATCACAAAGGTTTTCTGGATAAACTGACGAGCTCTCGGCCAAAGGACATCAACGTGGAATACAAACGACAACACGACGCACTAGCGTCTCAGAGGCACACTGGAGTCTCGTATGGACCAAGAAGAAAGTTTATCACAGGAAAACAATAAAGTGACCACTAGCAATTAGATTGCTAAGAACTTACAGAATATAGGAAAATAATAGAATGTAATAGAACTAAAGTAAAGTAAAGAATAAATGATAAAGTAGAAAAGGATGAGAGATAGAAGAAGCTTACAAAAACTAAAGTAATGGAGCATCTAGCAAATGAATGTCTTTAATACCTGCATGCATAATATCTGGAGAAAGTGTTGGGGATATATAGGGGTTTTCCTCAGTCAAACCCTCGTTTTGGTGTTCCCACCTCCATAGATAGTGAGATAGAAAGAGAGAGTGAGAAAAGTAAGAAAATGAGATGTGATAAAAGCAATCCCTGTGTGGACACTGAAAAAAGTAACCCTTCTACTTTTTTGGCTTTTTTTGGGCCTCCTTGTGATTTTTCCTTAATATTTCCCTTATTTAATGTTGTAATGTGGATAACACATTCACATTAGGTATTGGGCCCTTGTAAATTGAATAAAATACATGTCTTGTAAAGGTGTTGTAAAGTGTTGTAAATCACACTTTTCGAGACTTTTGTTAAGCATTTAAGTATCATGGACCTGTCTTTCCCTTAATTCAATGTTGTAAAATGCATTTAATTGTATTCTCACATTAATTAAAAGGTTTGTGAATTAAATCTGGTTTTAATCTACTGTTGTAATGTGTTTTACACATACACATTGGATCTTGTGCCTTTCTAGGCTAAGTGGAACTCATTTTAATGTTGTAGAGTGTATTTAACCACACTTTCACATCAAAATTTGTGTCCCTAGCCCTAATCACCCTTTATATCATCATTAATAGGCCCCTAGGCCACTTATTTTTGCATCCCGAGGCATAGTTTGACTAATATCCTGATTAAAACACTCTAAAACCACAAAATCTTGAAAACCCACCTCAAAATCCTCAAGGTGGCACAAGAGAATGAGACCTTAGAGAAAAATGGCAATCAAATAGAGCCTTCTCCTAATCTCCCCACTATTGATAAACAAGAAAATCCAACCATTGATAACTCCCTTACTTGCGATGAGGTCATTTTAGAAGAACCAAGCTTTGAATGTCATGAACATCTAGTTTGTCATTCTCCTAAAAAACTCCTTATAGGGAGGATCTCATGGCGCAACTGTGAACTATGGAAATGGAATGCACAACTTCCCTTATCCACACCTAAAAGGGGAGTGAAGAGGAGTCCAATTTCACAAAGTTCACACTCAAGAATAATTCCGTGAGATTCCAATGCAAAGGAGATTGAAATTTGTCAAAGGAGATTGTTCTTAAGGTAGGAAATTGATAAAGAAGATTAATTATTAATGCAAAACTAAGGAAATGCAAGATGTTTGGAAACACAATGTGATATGCAAAATGACCTAGAAATGCAAACAAACTATAACAAAAATAATAAGATTGAAGAGGTGCACCTGGAGGCTAGAAAGTGATGGAGAGGATCTTTGGAATCCTATAGAAATCACTGTTGAAGCTCACTGGGACTCATACGCCAATCTGGGCAAATTAGTCCTATTTCAGGGAAAATCTATCGGAATAGGTTTTAGACAACTGGGTACTTAGAATTGCAAAATCTCTATTTTTGGATTGGCAGTGGGACTCATACACCAAGTTAGGTGACTTAGTCCTGTTTCAGGGAAAATCTTCCGAAACAGGTTTCAGAAAATTGGGTACTCAGAACTGTAAAATCTCTATTTTGGGCCTAACAGTGGGACTCATACACCATTGATGGAAACTTTGTCCACTTCCAATTTTTGGGAAATTCAAAAGTGCAATCTATAGCTCTCGGTCTGCACTTCAACTCCTGATAGGTTTCTAGATGCGAAATTGTAGAATTTGACCTGTAGGTGTTCTCCAAGCTTCTTTTAGGGATTTGACCACTTTGAATGACTTTGAAAAATTGTTGACAACTTTTCACACCTTGCTCTTTAAAAAATATGCACACTAGACCTGCAAAACACATGTAAAGAGGGGAAAAAGTGTTAAGGGTTAGTGAATAGGGGTTTTCCTTGGTCAAACCCTAGTTTGGTAATTAAACCCTTGAAAATGAAATGAAATGAAAAGAGAATGATGAATGAAAAAAATGCAATGCTAAAACTCGCTAAACCCTTGAAGTGGAAATCTGAAGATATGCAAGTAATGGCTCCAAAGTGCTTGAATTCAAAATCACTTGATTTCTTGATTAGAAAATTAGGAGAGTTTTAGGAGAAGATGAAAATGAGAGGAAAAACCCTATATTGATACTTGATTATGCAAAATTTCTTGAAAATACCACATCACAGGCCGACCTCAAGTCTTAGAGAATAATATCCCACCAAAATTTTGAAATAATTTTGATTTTTGAGCTAAAAGGGACTCATTCGCCCCTAGTGGTGAATGGGTCCCACTTAGGCATTTTAAGTGGGTGTCAAAAATTAAGATGTATTAAATGATGTTTAACGAGATTATTCTAAAAAATACACTTAAGGCTTGTAAGTGTATAATGGGGCCAATTAAGCATAAGAAAAAGGTCAAATTATTGATGACAAGCCTAGAAAAGCATGAAATCTTGTTACAACACTTTAAAATAAGGCTTGGTAAGTGATAACAAGAGGTTGTTTAGATGAAATATATTAAAAAGGTCCTAGAAAAGTGTGAAAGTGTGTTACAACACTTTACAACACTTAAGTAAGGTACCACTTGAATTATTTTAGTTTTCTAGGGCCCAAGACTTAATGTGAATGTGTTATCCACATTACAACATTAAATCAAGGCACAAATAAGCCAAAGTCACAAGGAGGACCCAAACAAGACATAAAAAGTAGAAGGGTTACTTTTTTGGTGTCCAAAACAACAAAAGGAAAGCATTGACAATAATGATATTATTCCCTTAGATGAAGATGATGAAGTAATATTAGACTCTCCTTCACTAAGGGACATTAATATTATTAAACCTCAACTCATCCTTTACCCCCCTTCACACAAACCTCAAACTCAAAACAAACCCGGATTCATCCTCTACCCATCTAAGAATAATGTGTTGCAACAGTCAAGTCATAATACCATTACTCATACATATAACAATAGAAACAATCCGTAGCCACAACAACCAACCCGTACCTTTGCCTAATCCCATATTTCCTAGTGCTCCTCATTTTCCTTCGCATAGTGGGAAAGAGTATGATCTTGTTGAACAACTTAAGAATACTCCTGCAAAGATATCTCTATGGGACCTAATTTAGAATTCACCTAATTATCACACTAAGCTTCAAACTGCCTTGCAACAAGTTCCTATCCCTTCTAATGTGCACCCAAATGACATAACAACCATGATCCAAGGAATAAAATGCTGAAATTGTTTTCCACCAAGGTGAACTCCTCCCTTTGGAAGTGCAAAAACAAAATGATGCTTTCATGATCGTAGCTCAATACAATAGGATAGGGATAAAGTGAACCCTTATTGATAATGGCTCAACCCTTAATGTGTGTAGCATAAACCTCTTGGATAGGCTTTGTGTGGATAAATAAAAAATTCAACCAAAATCTTTATCTATTAAGGGATTTGACAATGTAGGAAAACCACCGCTTGGTGTGATCACTTTGCCTATTATAGTTGGGAAGGCCACATTAGAAACACCAATCCATGTTATGCCACATGATCTCTCACACAATCTCCTTTTAGGAAGACCATGGATTCATGCAATGAATGGGGTGCCTTCTACTCTTAATTGTAAAATGAAATACATCTACAACAACAAAGTGTACACACTTGAAGCTAACCCTAACCCAAATAGTTGTTTAAACATTGAGAAAAACAAAGAAAATTCTTTAGTAACATTGACACCGACCACACAAGTGGAACCCATGCAACAAAAATACAAACAAAACCATTTCAAAGAAGTCACCAAGCTATTGGACGATGATTGGGGTTCCTTGGATTTCACACCTAGCTTTGATGGGAAATCGAAGATCATAATAAAGAAGCGTGAAAAAAAATAAATCGGTAATGTCAACACAAAACTCAGAAGACCCTTTGAAAGCATCCACCTCAACCACTTTAGAAGAAAAATAAAATTACACAAAAAACTTTGATGAGCTTAATCATGAACAACCACCGAATCAAAAAGATATGAAGAAGCTTTATGGAAAAGGTTATGAGCTTATGAAACAACTTGGATATAGTGGAAAAGGATGTGGTGCTAGAGAACAAGGTTTCCATGTCCCCATCGAGCCTAACACACAAGAAAAAAATCATGGTCTTGGTTATTGTCCTTTGATAGAAATAAACAAGCCTTCACCAATATCAACACTCTTACCAAAGATTCTTCTAAGCCAACTTTAAAAGTAGTGCATCCTAAACTGATAGACACTAGTGGTCTTGGAAGTTATCCTTTGCAAGAAATGAAAAAAACAAAGACATCTTCGATTAATGTCAATTTCATCTCGCAAAACACTAATGATTTGAGTTCATTAGATTTTACACCCTCTTGTAAAGGAGAGAATGAAATCTTGCAATCTAAAGAGTCTTGTGTAGGTATGCCATCTTGTACTAAGCAAGAGATATATTTGTCGCATAATAAAGGAACATCCTCTACTTTTGATCAAGAAAGTATCTTGCTTAGACTCCTCCAAGAACATGAAAGGATTTTTACTACAAGACTTCATTTTGTGCATATCATAGAGTTCATGGTCATGCCACTAATGAATGTAAGGCATTGAGTAACAAAATTCAACTTCTAAAGGAGTGTGGTGCTCTTCCTTGTGTTGAAGAACTTAATCCCTCTAACTGATACTTACTTTCATCCTATTCGACTCACCCTCATCCTGCACTAAGTGGGGGAAAGGGGTTAGTTAGCCTTGTCCTCGTATGTCACTTGTCATTGTCTCTTTTGGCTAGTTGACTACCTTTCATGTACATCTAAGAGTAAGCTTGGGATGTGGATGACATGCCTTAAGTTGACTCACATGTGACATACTTATTCATGATGTAGCTTGTTGGAAACATATGACTTGGCATAGGGATTTTTGAATAAGATCTTGTATCTTCTTCTAATTTAAAGAAATTTCTCACAGTAATGGTGTTAGCAACCACTTTAAAGTGGGGGCATATGTCAACAATCATCATGTTTCATTATGTGATTTATTTCTTTTTGTGATGCGTCGTTTTCTTGGTGGTGTCATTGGTCTTGATTCCCTCCAAGAGCGTGATATTTCTTTGACTTGTCCTCTCTTGGAAACATTAGGAATAATGTTCCCTAAGAAGCGACCTTGCATGAACTAAACAAAATCCCTTTGAACATTCCTTTTACTATATTACATTTACAATGTCTATGAGTTTCAAGCATACGAAGTTTTTCTTACCTCATAAAGCTCGAAGATCATTTTTGTGTGGTGACTTATTAAAGTTATCAGGAGGTATAACTTTGGTATGGTTGAGCGGGAAGCCCTATCCGAGGCATGAATTTCCCCATAGCCACTTGCGTGTGTGTGAGTACATACCAACCTTGAGTGTATGTGTCTCACCCTCCTAGAACTTCTCACCTAGCGGGAAACTAAGAGTTTCGTCACCTCAAAGTGAGTATGCATTTTCAGAAAAAAAACATAGATTTGATCCACATCATGTTGGAAAAACGGTCGAAGCTTGATCCACCTTTTTATTTTTGTTCATCTATACTTCTTTTCCTTCTAGTTATTTCCATTGCATGATCGCGTATCTTGTTTTGTTGTAAATCATTCACCTTCTGTGTGTCCTTAGGTGCTTATGTCGGTTTGACTTAGGATCTTGGATCTTGGGGGCTTGATTGCCTCCATCTTTGTTATCCTAGACCATCCACACTGGTACGATTGGAACCCTCTTAAATTTCTACTTCAGTGTGAGTTTGAAGTAGGTTCATCCTCTCACTAAAGTGGGGGATAAATGTGGACACCGAAAAAAGTAACCCTTCTACTTTTTCTGGCTCGTTTTGGCCCTCCTTGTGATTTTTCCTTAATTTTTCCTTGATTTAATTTTGTAATGTGGATAACACATTCATATTAGATCTTGGGCCCTTGTAAACTAAATAAAATACATGTCTTGTAAAGGTGTTGTAAATCACTTTCACACTTTTCTAGACTTTTATTAAGCATTTAAGTCTCATGGACCTATCTTTCCCTTAATTCAATGTTGTAAAATGCATTTAATTGTATTCTCACATTAATCTAAAATGTTTGTGAATTAAATCTGGTTTTAATCTAGTGTTGTAACATATTTTACACATTCACATTGATCTTGTTCCTCTTTGTTGAATTGTTGTCCAATCTCACAGTCAAACCTCCGAGAAAGCATGGTCAGCTGCGGAAATTCCTTGTCCGGGGCCGACCGCGCTTTAATAACCTGTGTTTTGCCTTGGTGTCAGCCGAGACAAAGTTGATGTTCTTCCTCGAATGAACCTATCATCATGACATGGAGACTTGGTGAGATCTCTTTAACGATATGGAATGTCTCGCAACAAAAGGTTTGTGTTCTGCGCCTACGATTCTCGGGTGACTTGAACATTCAGGATGATCTCTTGGCGACTGAGGAATGTATCACTGACGGTATGCACTTGGGCTAACTCAAGGGGTCTTGGTGAGAAGTCTCAGTGACGATAGGAAGTCTTGCCGATATCAACATGACCTTCGGTTTGTCTGGCCGATGAAGAAATCAGTATGAATTGTTCCTATCGGCATGATCTCTTGGCGACCGGGAGATGTCTCGGTGACAGTGTTAGGGATCATTGATGTAACATAAGGTGATTGGTATGAATACTCGGTGAAAGAAAAAAGTCTTGCCGACTCCGTAATACATGTTTGCTCAGTGAGAGGTCTTGGCGAACTGCGATGGTCTCGCCAAGGGCTGTGTAACTTTGGTGTAACACATGAAGGCTCGGTGTAACGTCTTGGCGAAAGACAAATGTCTTGCCGATTATCAGATGTTTTCGGTGTGACTCTTGGCAAACAAAAGTCTTCGGGGTGAAATGTGAATATCGCTATAACCTCTTAGCGATAGAGGGAAGTCTTGCCGACTGTTAGATGGATGCAGATAGGAATGTGATGGACGTCAAAGGTTTCGGTATGACTTTGGAACCTCGGTATGATCTCCTGGTGAATGTGGAATGTCTTGCTGAAAGTGACATCGGTATGACATAAAGAATATCGGTATGATGTCTCATCGAATGGCGATTGTCTCGCCGATGAGAATGCTAAGGTTGATTTGACTTGAAGACTTCGGTGTAGTGTTTGGGCGAAGAGCGATAGTCTTGTCAATTGATGAACTCTTCAGAATACCTTGTGATCTTCGGTGTAACCTCTTGGTGATAGTTTGATGTCTTAGCGATAGCTTTTTGGACTCGGTATGATCTCTTGCCGATAATGAAGACTCTTGGCCATGGTTGTTAATCGGTCTTTAGGGCATTAGGGGAGAATGCATTAGTGTCTCACCGGATTACGCGCATACGTGCTTAACACCTTTGACCATTGGAAGATCGGCCCCACGCGGTAACAATGACATTTGGACTAATTAGAGAAAGCAGATGTGAACCGGCTTATTGAACCATTGCGGGGAAGTTGGAAAACTAAACACGAGGAAATGGAAACATCTCAACGATAACGATGCCGAAGTTGAGATCGTTGTTTGACAGCTTATGATCTTGAACCGATTCACAGCCGTATGAGAATGAATGTATAAACGCATGCATTGATGTTCTCAATGTGAGGCCGATAAGCCGTGGAGCTGAAGAGTCGAGAGCCGTGATAGAGAATGATAGAAAGAGGACCAAGTGGTTGGCCAAAAGGCCGAAGCCATGAGGTCGAGGCCATGAGGTCGAAGCAGAGAAGTTTTGTTGTTGGAATCTCTCCTGACCATGAATGCTATGGTTGATCTCTCATGTTGAGTTTGCTACCAGTTGTTTCCAGACTGAACAAGATGAATCTCTAAAGAGATTATGAGCCTAAATTTGTATTGTAACCATTTTTGTTGCTGAATAATACAATGGCTTGATCTTTGGAGTGTGGGGTTTTTTATCTGAGAGGATTTTCCCCACGTAAATCTTTGTGTTCTGATTTTTGTCTTGTCTTTCATCTGTGTTGATTCTGTTTCTAGAATCTGTCATTACTTGTTGTTGAATTTACATGTGATTCTCTCAGAAGGATTAATGTGGGAATTAACTATGTCTTTTTCCGCTTTAGGACATAGTTGTAAGTGTCTTTGAGGTAACCTAATCAAAATGAAAGTTACCGAAGGCACTACTGTTTGGAGTTTCTATGAGATGCGCTCCATTTAATTTCCTTACAAGTAAGATAGAGCCTTCTTCTCGTTGTTGGTTCGATTTTTCTTTCCTGCGGAAGATTTCTTTAGCTTGATAGCCGGAAGAAATCGAGGAATGGATCGATGTATTGATCCTTTGATGAGTGGAAGCCTTGTGGTATTCTCGAGACAACATGCAACTTGGAAGGATGGTCAAGATGGAAAAGGAGTTGATCATGTTGTGATCTGTGTCTCCTGGCTGGTAGAGGTTTAACCTTGGAGTATGAGGTTGATTTTCTTACTCTGTGGTTATGTAGCAGTAAAGCTTTCATATTGGGCGTCTGTGTGTCAGGCTCCTGGGTGATATGGGGAAGCCTAGGTTGTTTCTTAGTCATGGAAGAGAGTGCTTTTTCTAGGTGGTGGTTCCTGGTGTTGGAAGGCACTGTTTCCTGTTAACCTCAGATACTAAAAGGCTATGGAGTTAATAATTAGATGATTTGCAAGCTTCTGAAATAGCCTTTCTCTCTTTCTCAGACGCATGTACATGGTGGTGGTTTTAGAGTTGGTCTGAAAGGGGCTTGGATTCTCCTGAATTGCTGGTTTCTTTCTAAGGATGATTTGTACTTGCATGGCTCGCGGGTTTTGCAGGTTTTGGCTACCTGCTACAAAAACTTGTGATCATGTGGAGTTGCTGTTAAGCTATTTTCTAGATATTGGCCTTTTGGGGTGTTGCTAGATGAGATAGTTGTAGGTCTGCATGCATGCTTGGTGCATGGATTGAGATAAGGATTTCTTCTCCAAGATGGGAGTGTTGGTACCGCACGGTCACTCAACATTCTTGTGGTGGTGCTTGAGGACCCTTTGATTATGGTGCTCGCTAGGACATGATTGGAAAATCAGATTTGAGTAATCTCGCGTTTGAGCCGTTGTTCACGGGTTATTCCTTTGAAATATCGCTTTTGCATTTCCTAATGTGATGATGGGTTTGCACGCTTCGCTGGAATGGATCTACTACAGTAAATGTTATAATCGCCTTTACCTACATGTTTGCTATGAGACAACTCATAAATGGACTATCTATATCCACGAGGTTGATTCATTGTTGGTACAAACTTGTTAGCTGGCCTTGTCTTTGGTCACTTGTGCATTGGTGTGGTGCTTTGAGATGAGAGGATGGATACTATTGAGTACCTGAATAGTCAGTTATGGGAACTTGTAGCAAGTGGTCATGATGCTTGGAAAGCTCGGGTTTCATGTTTCAGTGGGAGCTCTAGCAAGAATCGTGGATCTCGGCTACATGGTGGTGAATGGCACTTTTAGTGTTGCAGATGTTTCTGGGGAGAGCTTTTAGATCCTGTTGCTACAGAAGGGTTCTTTCGCATTTGCATGGACATTACTTGAAGATGTGCAACATCTTAGTTCCATGGAGGACACTTGGAGTCTTTGGCTAAGGTGTTGGTGGTGCTTGAAAGGTGATGTTGATTTTGAGTCTATTTGCTTTATGTCATGGTATACTCTTGATTGTGCACTGGAGTTTTGGCATTGTGCATTGTACTTGAGACAATGGTGAAGTCACTTGGAGCATGGTATTTCCTATGGGGATGTGTAGATCATGGTGTCATGATAAGTTCCTGATTCAGATGATTGGAACTTTGACAGTGGTTTGGTAATTCTTTGTGTATTAGGTGCTTTGATTATTTGATTGATACTTCGTGGTAGTGCAATAATGCAGTTGAAGTTTAGCATGAGATGATCAGTTGCTAGCACTCATGGATACATGGAGAATAAGGTGAGGCTATTTTTCTCTTATGAGAGAAGTGTTGCTGATTGGTATTCTTGATGAAGTTTTCTAGCAGAAAGTCCGAGAAGCCTACACCTTGGTTGAACATGAGTTCAATAAGAGACCTATGAGGAGATTGCTCTTAGATTAGTCATGATGACTTGTATCTTGAAGGAGTATTCTCGTTCCCACTCTTGGTCTACTCGGTAGTTTATCTGAAAGGTATTTGGCCCATTGTATTTTTCATATGTGTTTTATGTTTACTTTCATGATATGGATCTTGAATTGTTGTTTAATGGTTCTGGAGGATTCATAGTGGAAGATGTACAATTTTGTTTTATCTCCTTGTTGCTAATGAGAATTGGTTGGAGATAATGTATGGGCTGATTTCCTGAAATGGGGAATGAACTAGCTTGATCTTCTTAGAGATGTTTACATCCATGTATTTTAAAGATTGGTTTGATCTTGGTGATTGAACAGATGGATGTTGTTAAGGTTTCTCATTTGGGTTATGAAGAAGATCATTCTTGACACAGCTGGCTGTTAGAAGTGTATGTAGAAGGATGTTCTATAGGAAGATGATGTGCAAAGTTTCTCTCTGTGGCCGTGAATGTTTGTGGTGAGAGAAATGTTTCTTGTAGCAGTTTGTTGTAGGTTGTGCATATCATTGTGGATATTTCCTTGGCACTACATGGTTACATGTTCTATGTGTTGTTATTGGTAGACTTGCGATGTTTTTTGATCTTTCAGATCTGGATTACTCAGGCAGTGGGAGTTCCTATTATGTGTCTTGTCTTCTTCGACTGGTTGGCACTTGGAGCTTGTAGTTATTGTTAATGAGTTGGTTATGTTTTGGCATAAGTTTACTAAGGCTGATACCTTTCAGGTATGTCAGATTGGATGGAATAGCACGAGCTGTGGATGCTATTTCTAGTTGTGTGGGTTTATCAGTTGGATGGAAGCAGTCAGTCTAATTGTTGTTCTAGCTGATGTTTAGTATCTTGTTTCTGTAGAATGACTTCACTGTTGTGTTCTGATTGAAGTTTTGAAGTTGATATTGCTTTTGTATAGCATTTGAGCACAGTGTAGTGGTAGCAGTATCTTGTTGGTGATATCACTGGGATCCTTTGCTTGTGTTCATTGGAATGGTGCTTATACACCTTGGCTTTGTATCCTTCTTCCATAGGTGGCATGTTGGAAGATGACAGGATTGTTGCCTGAATGGTGGACATCTTGGATGTTGGAGCAAAATTCTTGATGGAGCATGAGAGCATGTTGATATCTATGTGGTTGCCTGGAAGGCTGTGATTGGTTGCCTTGTTGACATTGAGTTGCAGTTGGATGCCTGGTCTTTGTTGCGGATTGTCTGGTGGACAGTTATCTATTGAATCATGTTGATTGGGTGTCTTGAGTGTTGTAGGGTTTGAAATGATGGAGCTAGTGTGATCCTAGTTTCTGGTTGCTTTGGAGGTGCCTGTGTGATCTTCGTCAAGTGGGAGATTGTTGGAATTGTTGCCTCAATCTCACAGGCTAAAACCTCTGAGAAAGCATGGTCGCTGTGACATTCCTGTTGTTTAGCTGACTGGCAGTTTAATAACCTTGTGTTTTTCTCATGTCGCTGAGACAAAGTTGATGTCTTGCCGAATGAACCTATCGTTGTGACATGGAGACTTAGTGAGATCTCTTACTGATATGGAATGTCTCGGCAACATAAGGTTTGTGTTCGGGTGCCTAGCGTATGTCGGGGTGACTTGAACATTCAGGATGATCTCTTGGCGACTGAGGAATGTCTCACCGACAGTATACACTCGAGCTAACTCAAGGGTCTCGGTGAGAAGTCTCGGCACCGATAGGAAGTCTTGCCGATATTGACATGATCTTCAGTCTGTCTGGTCGATGAAGAAATCGGTATGACTTGTTCCTATCAGCATGATCTCTTGGCAATCGGGAGACATGTCTCGGCGAAAGAAAAAAGTCTTGCCGACTCGGTAAGACATGTTTGCTCGGTGAGAGGTCTTGGCGAACTACGATGGTCTCGCCAATGGCTGTGTAACTTCGATGTAACACATGAAGGCTCGGTGTAACATTTTTGGAAAAAGACGAATGTCTTGCTGATTATCAAATGTCTTCGGTG